>JAQMCW010000002.1:19503426-19516443 GCA_030068335.1 Chrysichthys cranchii
TGAGAAAGAGGGAGGGAGAGGAATGGACAGAGAGAGGGAGGGAGAGAGGAAGGGAGAGAGAGAAGGAGAGTGAGACAGAGGCATGGAGAGAGAGAGAAGGAGAGAGAGGGGGGAGGGAAAGAGAGAGGGAGAGAGGCAGGAGAGAGAGAGGAATAGGGACATAGAAGTATACTTATACACTTATATTCACTTTATTCACTTAAATTTATACTCACTTCTGTAATAGAAGTACATTATTAATCTGTGTGGGTTTTCATTATTGTCTGCAAGTATATGTTTGTTGTGCATGTTCATATAGGATTATGAGTACAAGTTTCCATGTCCACACTGCTATCTGCTTCACCTGTGATGATGGCAGGAAAGCCCCAGCCAATGGCGTAGTAGAATCTCATTTGGCCATGGTTGACATTGCGTATCTCTGTCAGCATACGGTAAATGTGCAGCCCTTCCACGAACATCCAGGCAAATGTACACATATAGGAGTAGTGCAGCAGGATGGCCACCACTGTACACACAAACTATACATACAGGACAAGTGGATCAGCACATCTGCATTATATTTCTGTGTCACCACAACAGATTTCCCTTATATTGCTCTTATGGGGAATGTTTAATTCCTAAACATTCTCCTCAGTCGACTGCGTGGTGCTGATGTGAGTTTTCTCTGAGCTGAACAGTACACGCAAAATCAAAAAGGAGAGGTTTTCAAAAGGCTTGTGCAGGGTCATCTAAAGGTCACATGTTTTCAGATTTTATACAAAGCTCTGCAAGCAAAACTCAAGGAGAATAGCAGTAAGTGTACAAGAGAAATGTCTCAAAGAGAAAGAAACAAAAGAATAGAAAGTAAAGGTATTGGTACAAAAGAAACACTTAACATACTAACAGGTTATTAGATTAAATAAAAACACCTTTTATTTCTATTGTTGTGATTTCTTATAACATGACAAAAAATATTCATAATGACAATAAGTTAAAGGTAAACTCATTTAAAAAAAATTTATTTATTTATTTTAATATTATTCATATATGCCAGCATATTAGGGCCCTTGTAGGTAAAAGAAAAAAGAAATTAAGGACGTGGTGTGCGCGGGGTAGTATACCGGAAAAGAAAAAAAAACAAGATTAGTGTCGTATTTATGACTACGATCTCAGAGAATATTCAAGTTTTCTCTGATATTTAGGACTTTACGCTCAGAAATTACAAGGTTTTTTTAGGGGGAATATTACTTCCTTACCCAAGGTCTGTATTTTTGTTTTTTTACCTATAGTGGCCTTAATGCACTGCGTCTTCAAATAATTTATTCAGTGTTTATTCATCTTCTGCCACTTAATCCTGTGTACACACACACACGCACACACACACACACACACACACACACACACACACACACACACACACACACAAACAACCATTCACTCTTACGGGCAATTTAGAGTATCCAATCAGCCTAATCCCTTCTGTGCATGTTTTTGGACTGTGGGAGGAAACCGGAGTACCTGGAGGAAACCTACGCGGACACAGGGAGAACATGCAAACTCCACACGGAAAGGCGCCTAGGTCGAACCTGGAGATCGAACCTGGGGATAGCTACAGTGCTAACCACTAAGTCACTGTGCTGCTCCTCAAATCCTTTATTTCTAATCCTAAATATTTTATTCTATTTATTTAATGACCAAATTGAAAAACTCCCTAAACCCCATCCACCCACCAAGATGCACACACAACCCAGAAAGATTCAGTCAATAAAAAATATTTTCCCGCTACAAACCTCCAGCATGAACCTTTATCCAACAGCATAATAAATAATCTGTTATTCCAAGAGCTGTAACTGGTCACTTACCGGGCTGTCGGTCTGATTGATTCCAGTAAGGAAGATGAGCTCCGAGAGGAAGATGGCTGCCACTAAGTTTTTGTGGATGCTGTGCAGGTTGGAGCACAGTTTACGCAGAATAGCCAGTAAAAGAAAGGTGATGAGGAGGGCCACCAGGGAGGAGGAGACAGTAGTGTAGGTCATCACCTTTAACGGTAGGACATCCCCGTGCTAAAAAACACAAGGGTTGTGATAAGAAAACACTGCATATATAAACTTGTACTTTAAATTGCTGTATATATTTGGCTCCATACAAATGGTGTCCAACCTGCCAGATGATTATGGACAGCAGAATAAATAGTTGTTTACTGTCAACTCATGATTACCTCTCTTTTGGAAATATCCATGAGGACAGCAAAGCTGGTCATGTGGTTACACTGGCAGCTGATGTGTGTGGTGTTCCTGAAGACCAATTCACAGCCTTTAGAGGACCAGGAGCCTGAGCGGCTCAGCCTGCACGCATCAAGAAATAAAAGTATCAGTGGGTGCTGCCAAGATTGCTACAACAACTAATCACGCTATTCGAAACTCTACAACTGGAGCAAAAAGCTTACATAGCATGCACTCACGCAATAGAGTGGTTCCAAGAGACACACACAGGTTTAGTCCTCTCCTCTGTCTCCAGCAGTCTGAACACCAGTGTGACGGGTGTGTGTAGTAGAGGAGAGGCGCTCTCTCCGTCCTGGTGTGCTATCACACTCACTACAGGGCTATTAATAACTGGACGAGTGGGCAGTCTGGAGATATTAGAGGCATAAGCAAAGTGCAATCAAATAAGGGCGTCTTTTTAACAAACAACATCCATACAGACAGACAACAAATTAAAGAGAAAATTGTTGCTGTGCATGGACTGTTGCCGAAAGTCTGATCATATCAGGCATTGACTTTCTCACTCAACTGAACAACTTCTGTTTATGTTTCATGGTTACTGAATTTGTGCATTTCACAACAATTTCCAAACTTATTTACTGATGTCATTCTCATAGACGCAAATGTCACTTCAATCACTCTTCATGTTAAAACACAGCTAGTTGGGCAGTCTGTGCATGCATTTCTCAACAGCCGCTTCGGGTTTTTATCTACTGTCTATCTGCCCAAGTCAACGACGCCTACAGTTTCAATGTGTTTATGCCAAATTCCTGGCAGAACAATAAAACCTCTTTTAAGGTCACTTAATTTTTTTGCTTGCTATCCTAATCCAAAACTGAGGTCCACTATGCCCGCTCCCCATTTTTATACATGGCAAAGGGCTTAGTAGAAAGTGGTTTCTTCACTCATTTATTCAGGGTTTTTCATTCATTTGCAGCCTATCTATTTTCTAAAAACATTCCAGCAACGTGACAAATTTCAGTCGTTCATTTTATACCACACTGCTGCTGAATTCTAGACTTTGATTTATAAGAAGGGGTTAATTAATATATTTTCTATAGCTACACCGAATGTGGCAGTAATGTCGGTGTTCTAATACAGTATTGTTCATATGCTCACATAACTTAAACCTAATAATAAGTGGATATAAATATTTTATAACAATTAAAACGTATAAACGTTGCTCTGAATTTAATTTTTTAATGAGATGTTTAATGTTAATGAAAGACGACGTCAGAGTTTTAGGGAAAACTGTTCCTTTGCCATTTTCGCACCTGAAAAGCCCATGGTTAAATAGTTAAACTTTTTTTTCATTGTGATCCACGCCACTGTTTTTGCCAAATTCTACAGGTTTTCCATGATCCATCCTCATACTTCCTTTATGGTTTTGGTTAGCAGGAATGTTTTGCTTTATTATTATTATTATTATTATTATTATTATTATTATTAGCTTCACAAGAGAGAGAGGAACAGGTAAGGTGAGTTTACAGCTGTTTACAGCCGTTACAACAAAAGCGATAACATTACCTAACTTCTAGATGCTCTGCAACATTAAACAAATTATAAAATGATTGTTTTTTGAAAAATTAAAAATGATAATTACTGAGAAACTGCAGTAATATAGGTACAATAAAACACATTGCATCTGCTCTAATAGGAAAATAAGAAATGTCCCCGTGGGTATGTATCGCACCACTCCATAGTTGATTATGTACTTTGTATGACAGTTTTAACAAAACACTTCACCTGAGAGTGCGCCGGTCCAGGTCGTAGTTCTCAGGTAGAAGCTGGCCTAAAGACCTGTAGATGATGACCAATGCAACACTAGGAGACTCAGCGATCTCAGTATGTCTCCGTTTCTTAGCTGACGGCCCCGGAGCAATGAGAGAGGGAGAGTCTGTTCCTTCAGGACCAACATGTGGAATGGAAGGATCACTCTGCACAGGAGGTTCTGTGGTAGCAATATCTGTGTATCGCAATGAAAGATTGTAAAATAACATCGTGAGTATTTAACACTGTTGCTCAGGAGATTAAGGTACCTTTAAAGTGTTTTTCAACCTCATTGTAGTCCACCACTAACTAACATGGACAAAAAAACCTTACTCATCATAGAAGATGAATTAAATTAAATGATCTTTCAAATCAGTAACACTCAATCCATAAAAGTCTTCCAATGGGACTCATGTGAAATCTAACATGACCAAAGTTGTTCTTATGGTATTTTTTCCAACTCTCCAACACTAGAGCACTACAATATAACATAATTCTGCTGACTTTCAGGAAAGTTTTATTGTGCACACCATGACACTCATAACAAACAAATGTATCCCTCTGAAAGTCATATCTCTGAACACACAAACACAGATTTCAAGCTTAATTTACAATTTAGCTTGACAGAACATTTAAAGCATTGTACAAAAACACTTGTATTGTACAAAATGCTTTTTTATTGATGCCCCAACAGCTGCCTTAGTACTAGGGCTGGGCGATATATCAATAAAATATCGTTATGACGATCCCAAGGCTCATATTGTCAGCCAAATAAATATCATGAGTTTCATGGGTTTATTCAGAAATACTAACTGTAATCCAGAAATGAACAAATTACTGCAGTGTTTTTAACTCCATAAACGCATCACTGAAGAGTCTGTATAATGTAGCATGACATGTAGAACTAGCGTAATAAATATTAGGTCTATTATAGTACGACATTACTGTTGGCAGTTGATTAAGATGCAGGAGCAGACATCGGGTCGGGATGGGAAAAAATGGCCTTTATTAACTGAAAACTGAAGTAAGCAACAGAAAAAAAATCTATGGCAAACAAGTCCAAAACACCAGGAACAAAAGCAAAGCAATTACAGGTAAAGTTACGGAGAACAAAGAGCAAAAACATGGCGTGCAAGAGCAGCACTGGAGCTCCCTGTGTTGGGAGTGTCTGAAGAGCCCAAAATGCATGTGAGCACCCCTGGCTCACCAGCGTCTGTGTACTCACAAAGAATCTGCATGTGTGGCCATGTTCTTTTGTCTATAAATATTACTTTCATTGCTTGATATATAATCATGATAAACTGTTATCATGTCCAAAAATATCATGAAACAATCACCCAGCCCTACTTAATACTTTCATTATAAATGCGTTTTGCGTCTGGTCTGTAAAAATGTATGCACTACAGATGTGGTAGATATATATCAGGTTCAAAAACACACAAGTATCCCTTGAATAGAATGAGATTCTTTTCCACTAAAGTGAATGGCTATAACATCTACCTTGGCTTCCTGCTGTCCTCATAAACAAGTCCGGGAAAATCACAGAAGACTCCAGCTCTTTGGAATAGACCTCCTTTATCTCCTGAAAGCGAGGGAGCTTAGCCTGGCTCACAGACGAGGAATCCAGAAAATCCATCGCAAAAACTGTCCACAAGGAGAAGCACGTATTTTATACATGTAGCACAATCTTTTTATTGCTAGTCTTTTTTTAGACCAATAATAATAATGATGATGACGATGATGATGATGATAATGTTAATAACAACAACAACAACAACAATAATAATAATAATAATAATAATAATAATAAGTGAGCACATTTAACTGCCAAGAGCAGAATGTGACACTCCAAAATGCCTGAAGGTGGAACTCTTGGAATCTCTTGCAGTGACATGAGCTGTAGCACTCACTCATGTTGTCTGTGACGATGGTGAAGGGTTTCAGATAGGTCTTCCTCATGTTCTGGACCAAAGTGTTGGCGTACTCCTCAAAATGATGCAGCAGATCAGCAGAGCCTCCGTCTAAGCGCTGGATCTGCTCCCAGTGACCTTTATTGACTGGGTGGAGGATAGCACTGCCTGCCCTTACCATGTCCTAAAATTATCATGAAATATAGTAACACGGATAATGATATCATGCCATGTTACTAGCATGAAAAATGTAATATAATATATAAACTTTTAATCAGACACCTAATTGTTTGCTTAGAATTGCAGCATGTACCCACATTTTCTGCTCATTTTTGCTCAGGCCTGATGTACATTACTCAATAATTTTGATCAATTATAGCTGATTTTCTGTGCTGTACCTCATTAAAGGTGGAATGATGTGTAGCAGACAGGTTGAAGCCCTGCTGCAGACTTTCATGCTGCAGGATGCTGCTCATCAACTGGTACGCCGCCCTCACGTCACTCCCATACAGTCGCTCTGTGCTCTCTGTGGCACTGCGCAACATGGCCGCCAGGCTTTTAGACCTCTCCACATCCAGTCTGGAGGAGTTGGTGTGAAGCTCCTCACTCTGAAACAGCATCCAAAGTTAAAACAGAACACAGTGAGGTACATTTCATTTAAAATATTGCATATATTCCATTTAAATATCAGAAAACACAGTGAGGACAAGATGTCATTTACATATACTGTGGTGCTCAGTAAAAAAGGATGTTCCTCTATTACAGAATCACAACCACAAATCATAAATTTATCATAAGTAACATTCACCTCTTTCCTGAGCTTAGTGAATGTATGCGAGGTACAGTTGAAGAGCTCTGGGGGAAGCCAACCCTCCTTATCATTGCAGTGACGGACAGATGTGCCTGCGAAAATCATACATGTAGTGGACAAGTGAAAGAATAAATAAATTATTGTCTATTAAACCTTTACAGAAACTCACAATGGGCAACTTTTCTGAGGTCCTACGTGGTAACTATGGCTAAGTATGTGGTAAATCATAGTACTACCTTGGTATGAACTTTGGAGCAATGGGTGTAGTTAAGTGTATAATACAATGTTTTACACTAATTTATATTTCAAACTCTAAGGCTATTACTCTTTTTAAACCACAGAAATATGCTAACCCTACCCATCCATCCATCCATCATCTATACCGCCTATCTGTCAGGGTTATAGGAGAAGCTGGAACCAATCCCAGCTGACTGGGACTGAGGTGTGAGGCAGGGTACGTCCTGGACAGGCCACCAATATATCACAGGGCTAACACAGAGATGAACAACCATTCACACTCATATTTACACTGATGGGAAAATTAGAGCAGTCAGTTAACCTAATCTGCATGTCTTTGGGCTGTGGGAGGAAACCAGCGGACCCAGAGGAAATCCACACAGGCAGGGGGAGGACATGTAAACTCAGTCCAGCAGGTTCAAACCCAGAGCCTTCTCGCTGTGAGACGTCAGTGCTAATCATTGCACCATCGCATTGTCAACTCGAACAGTTTTTTACTTACTAACAAATGACGATTGATGTACTTTATAATCTATTTATAGTTACATTTAACATTGTGGAATGTCCCTGAAAGAAATGAAAAAGAACGGCTTGACATCTGACTGACACAAAGCACTGACACCTTCCGAAACTGTCCCTTCACAGAAAACCTCACAATATCAACAATTACATACAATTCGAGTCAAGAATACAACAGTGATGTGGTACAAAAGTAAAACAATGCAAAGAGCTGAAACTAATATTACACTGTAAATGACAGTTTCTTTGGAGGTTAAACATCACACTACCCTGGTTTTATTATGGTATTTTATGGTAAGTAAATAAATTACATACATAACCATGATCATGTGTTGTCTCATGGCAACTATGGATTAATTTTTCACAATGACATAACATAAGGAATCACTACTTTTGACTAACTTACCACTAGATCCTTTCGGACAGTTTGTTGCTGCAGGGCCACCAAACATAGTCCTGGGCCACCAGATGCCTGCCTCAAAGGCTTTGGGGCAACTGTCGTAAACCACTGAGAGGGTGTGTTAAATAAGAGACAGTTTTAGAGTCATAAGAAGGAGAACAAGAGAAAATGAGAGAGAGAGAGAGACAGACTAAGAAACTTTTGCTCTTCAGTTCCACTAATGAGGTTTCTGGAGTCATGGAGCTCTTATTATGCTTATTAAAAAACAACAAAACCAACAGCAATGCTCAAAGCAACACTAATATAAAGTGGGCTTTTAGGTTGCATTACAGTTTTAGCATTAAGTATATTTATTATAACTGTTGCAAAGTTCACCCTCTCCAATCGGTTTCAGGATTTCAGTGGTTTATAGATTACATACCCACACAGCCACTGGAGGTCACCTCAGCAAAGGGGTTGTCACAGCGGTTACACTGACGTCCCACCACTCCGATTTTACATGGGCACTGCCCAGTCATGGGGTCACAGGTACGAGAGGTAGATCCCAGGTGGAAGCACTCACATGGGGAACAGGTGTCACTTCCTTCTAGTCTGTAGTAATTATCCTAACACATGAAAAAATAATGAATTACATACCTCAGTCCCTTTAATCTGATCCACTTAAATTTTCCCTGTAGCTACTAAACAATTCCTAGTAGGTACTCAGTAATATATATATCAAAATAAATTCATCTAAATAAAATAAACTGGACAATAAACCTTACGTTTAAAAGGTTAAAGATTGATCCTGAACACTGCTGAATAAAGGAATGTGAGGCAGGCCGAATAAATTTGTTCTTGAACGTGTGTTACATTTATATGATAGTTTAAACATCAACTCCTTGGAAACACTCGTATGCAGGTAGAGAAATCTTTATGGATACTGATTATAGCTTATAATGCTATTAAGTGCAGTTTAGTTGTGCTGCTTTTACATTTTTTGTTTTCTTTAAGTTGGCAGTGAATGGAGCTTTGTTACTGAATATCCTTGTATATGATCAAAATATAGACTTTTTAAAACAATGCACCAAAATTAGAGAACTACCCTTCCACATATTGCATTGGGGTGTATTACTAAAACTGTCATTTTGGCTTATTACTTGCACACCTCTCCACTAGGGGTCCTATCTTACACCCTGTGCAAAAGGGTACCAAACATAATGCAAGTGTCTTTGCTAGTTTGAGACCAATGGTTCACACACAAGCAAATCCACTTCCTCTGCAGAGAAGCGTTCTTTCCTATTGCCTGGCAAATCCGCCTTTATAATAGCAAGCCATCAAGGTGCAAGTGCACCTGGCTTTTAACGTAAATAGCAGATGACATTCTGATTGATTTATTGCCTGTTCCACGTAAAACATCCCATAAATAATTAAGAGAAGAAATGCAACCCTTTTGAACCATGTACCTGGCACTGCTGTTAATCTGCCAAAAGCACGTACCTATAACTGCAGACGCACAGTACAACACCCCTACTACATGCCACGCCCACTTCACAGAGAAACAAGTTTGCACATCATGCCAGCCTTAAACCTCGCATTAGGATTAGGGTTGGGGTTAGTACTTCTAGCTGTTACAGTAACATGTGTTGTCTCGGGGGTGTGTGTCATGTACTGAAGTGGGTGTGTCGTGTTATAAAGTGTGTGCCTTGTCGACTGTGAGACTGCAGACCCTTCATAGCAAAAATGGATTTGAAAATCCCTCCTAAATGCACTTGTGCCATGTGCTTCACACCATGTGTTTAGATCGTTAAATTTGAGCTATCTATGTGTTAAAATTCCAAGGTCTCTACTATCATAGTTTTAATGATCAATTTAAAAATAAAAATCATAACAAAACTGCACAGGTTTATATGATTGGCTTATATGCTGGAGCTTGTATATCTGGGAATTTGTTGTTTGTACCTTGCAGCTGCACACACCCGTCGTCTTATTGCAGTCTCTCTTCAAGCCTTTGTTCATATCACAGTTGCATGGGCCGCAGCTTGGGTAACCCCACCATCCTCGAGGACATGGCTGGTTTCCTCTGTGTGCATGTGTTTGAGAGAAACCAGTAAAAACAGCAGTAGAGAAACATTAACTGCTGAAATCCGTCAAACAAACAACAAATTGCAAAAGAGTCAACGCTTCCAGCAGAGACCAAACATCCTTAAAGCATTTTCCTTCACATGCCAGTGGGAGAGGCAGAAGTGGGCTTAGTGCTAGCTTTTCATGCTCCAGCCCCACAGGCACAACAACAAACAACATGTGTGTTTGCTTTTGAAAGAGACGTCAAAAATCACTCAACGATCCAAGTAGTTAGGAAATTCTTAAGTTAGGTCAATAAAACATTACACAAAGTTTAAGCAGGGCTTTGTCACTTATTTATTACTTAGAACTGGAGGAGATGTACAAGTATAATGGACTTTTGCAACTTTCTTATTTAACCCTGGAAGACCCAGACCACCTTATAATAGGAAAAATATCTCCATTGGCTAAAATAATGATACAGACTCAGTGAACACAAAAACTGGTGTTCTTTTTTTAAATTAACCCTTTCCTACTACATGTTATGAAATGTTCCTTATGAGACCTCCTGGGATGTCCATCAACCAATGAGTGGGTTGAAAATAAGAGTGATATAAAAGTTAGGGTCAAATAGTTGCTCCAGGGTTAAGTGAAATCTCTATTTAAGGCAGAATACGGCATCCAAATTTAAGCAAGGAACAAAACACAAATGCATGTGCAGTTGTAGAAAAATCACTCAGGGATATAAGTGATAATGTTAATTAATTTTACTATCATCATGCTGCAGTTTAGGCTCCTGTTGTCTCTCAAGCTGATGAACAATAAACTAGAACTAGAACCACAATTTCTACTGGTTCCAGTTTGGACCTGTTCTTATTTTTGTTTGAATATACAGAAGCAAAACAAAATATATGACTGGGAAAATTGAGGTTCCTGGGCAAATGAACTCTACCTGTGCTGGCAGTACTGCCCGTAGTAGTTGTTTCCACACTCACAGGTGTAACCATGTTTGCTGAAAGGCTTGCGCACGCAGCTGGATGTGTGTTCACAGGGGTTCAGCAAACACGCATCCACACAGTCACTCCCAAAGTAACCTAGCACACAGCCCCAAAGCAGACATTTAACACATTTCACACGAGTACACACACACACACACACACACACACAAACACACACACGTGAACATCTGTGCATTGCTCATGCACCCAAACACACATATAGACAGACACATACTCTTTTGGGAAAGTAATATGATACATTAACAGGACTCTCTGAATAGCGTTAATCTGTTTTTTTTTCTTCTTAATACCTTTAGCCAGATTAAACTCAGTTTTAGTAGTAGCCAATTATGTGCTAATATGCACATGAATAGCACACGAGCCAAAGGTTCTTGCTAACATTTCTCGAACTGAAACTTAATGTGCAGTGATGAGATCAAGATGTGGCATGAATCTTACCAGGCTCACACACACAGGAATGTGAGGCCCAGTTGTCTCTGCAGCGACTGTGGGTGGGACACACACTTGACAAACACGCGTCAGGTATGTCACATCCGTCCTTCACCCGCACCCTCAGAGCCTGATGCATGTTAATGTTCCCCGTGTTGGAGGTGGTCTCTCCCATCCGTATGCCCTACATACAGAATAACAGAGCTACAAGTGTGTGTATACTTGATTTTATGTGTTTGTAGTTGAATATCTGAATGCATCATCCAAAACAATATAAACTATTTAAGCACAAAGGTGCATGGGTGCATGGATATGTTCATGAGGGGGCTCACCTGCATGCAGCCATTAAAGCCACTGAGCACAGAACCATCATTTTTCATCAGGCCTCCAACATAAATGCTCTTCAACTTCAATCCTGGCAACTCGTTTCCAATTTCCACTGTTCTCTATACATCAAGGCAGAACACCCAAAATACCAGGAAAACACAAATAACAATAAATGATATATTGTTCTCTACTAATAATCATGAGAGAGCAATGTAAATTAACCTTTTATTTTGTTCCAAAGCTTTCATTTACAGTATGTGTTACCCATGAGACCAAGTTTACTGAGTAATAGGCAATGTTGACAGGTGGGGAAGGATGACATTGCCCCATTGATCATTACACACCTGGAACATTCCATAGTCCAGAGAGACCAGGGCCATGTACTTAATGTCCTTCCCATCTTTTCCACTCTTCAGCTCCACCAGGATGTGATGCCACTCACCATCATTGACCCGTACCTGTGGAAAATCCAGCAGAGCCACACGCCGTGCACCCACAAACACCTGGAAACGCACGTGCATGTTACTGACCTGCAAGACAAAAACACACACAGAACAAAGGTTGGGGTTTTTTTCCCCACAGATTTTATATGCTTTCTTTTCAAACCCCCCTCATGCTTTTGTCCTAATTCAGTTTGCCTTATTAGATACATAGATAAGTTAAGCTCAGGAGCAAGGGCTTCCTGAATATGACCTTTTCTCACACAAATCCTACTTGTTACCACAGATGGGTGTTTTTTGATTGGCCATGAATTTGAGAAGGATTATAAGCCCTCAGTGTTATTTTCATTTGACTTGTTTTGCTATTTTAGCTGCTTGTCTGGCATTACTACGAGCAGCTTATGCAGCAAGAACCGAATAGTATGAGCATTGGTAATAAATATTATACCCCAATCTGGATAAATGATCAAATCAGTACCTTAATGGATTAGTTTCCTATAACAGTATAGCTCTAATAGTAGTTCCCAGCTATAACATAAATGACAGGGTTATTTTTATGCACTCTAATATGCTATAACATATTAGAGTTAATATGTTACAACCCGAATTCCAGAAAAGTTGGGACATTCTTTAAATTTGAATAAAATGGAAAATAAAAGACTTTCAAATCTCATGAGCCAAAATTTTATTCACAACAGAACAGGGATAACATATCAAATGTTTAAACTGAGAAATTTTACAATTTTATGAACACAATGAGCTCATTTCTAATTTCATGCTTGGTACAGGCATTTGCCCCCGTGCCAACTTTTTTGGGACCTGTAGCAGGCATCAAATTTGAAATGTGCTCATTTAGTGGACAAAGGTGTACA
>JAQMCW010000002.1:19517125-19538364 GCA_030068335.1 Chrysichthys cranchii
CATTTGTTATGTTATCTATGTTCTATTGTGAATAAAATATTGGCTCATGTGATTTGAAAGTCTTTTAGTTTTCATTTCATTAAACTTTAAAGAATGTCCCAACTTTTCTGGAATTCGGGTTGTATATTTCCTATAGAAATACAGCTCATATACAGGGCCGTGTATGGCAGACGCTACACATAATCTAAGAATAATAATAAACTGATTAATAAAACATGTTGTTGACGAAAAATTATATATAATTGATTAAGAGATGTTTATGTCACATTTATGGAAGGAGTCTCCGGTGTTCGAGCTGTCAGAGCTTTGAAAAATTTACCCAGCAGAGCTGTCAAGACAGAGAAGTTTCTCTGTAATAGACCAAGTTGTGTTATTTTGTGCCTTATTAACTTTAAAAGAAAGAATACAGGAGAGTCTGGTGAGTAAACAACTGTTTATAGCTGATATAACAGCAATAATAGGAACGTAAACAGCTCACACTCCAGATCTTGCTGTTATACAAAAATAATTTACATTTGCCTTTTGTGGACCAGATCACACCACCTTGGAATGGATTATTTTTGTATAACAGCACAATATTTTGTGGGTCTCTACTTGCAGTTGTTCAGTTGTTTGGCATGTACCTGACTACAAGTGGAGCGTTCACAAATGTTATAATGAACTGAATTTACTGGTCTGCATCAATCAAGTGTGAACTGCTTCCTTTCATATGTTTATGACTGTGTTCTGGTGAGCAGTAATGAGTTGAGTGATGAAAACCTGCATATACTCACCAGTAAGCTGAATTTAGACAGCTGCCCAGCACTAGCCTGGAGCAAAGTGCCAGCAATTTTCCGGGTCCGAAACATCAGGCCAATGTACCATGGGATGGTTATCGTGATGTCAGGGTCGCTCCATGAAGCCAAGGAAAAACCATCAAAGTGCAGCGGTGAATGCATCACTGAAGAGAAAAAGGCACATTCAGCATGACTGCATGAAAAAAAAAAGGTTTTCTACCTCGAAACTTAGAACAATTATCCTAGTCTATTATCCTTAAGGAGGCATGCTTCCTTTGATCGCTTCTCTGTGGGAAAGTAAATATACCTGCAGCAGAAAAGACGGTTTTTGATGTTGTGATCGGGCTTTTTTGGGCTGAGGGAAAAAAAACAGTCCCAAGGGTTTGTGTGTGGTCAAATATTTTCCAGTCAACCAGGAGGGAGCCTCTTAATGAGGACCACGCAGCATTCTTACTTGCTGATTACTTGAGGAGACGCATTTTACTTCAGCATGTCAGAGCCAGAAGAGGTGGACTAACAGCAGTGAACCTCAGTGCTGACACACTCTTTTTTTCCCCCCAGAAAGTCCTGGCACTCAGACGGACTACATATCGGCTACACTGGGGTTTGTGAGGTTTTTCTCTAAGCTGACATGCTGGGAGTTCTTGAACAGCACTGCTAAAAATACATCTGTCTCTCTTTAAATATACAAGCGCCTTTCTTCGTGCCCAGCTGAAAAGATGCTGAAAAATGATAAAAGAGCTTTTATGTAAATCATGGTGGTAACTAGGTGTGAGAATCTCTCTTTTTACATCAACTTGCTCATTGTAAGAAAACAGCAAATCCATAATCCAAGTCCCCATCAGTTTAATCTAAATATAATAGATCAACCAATACATGGTTGCTCTTTAGTTCTACGCTTTAGCTGTCAGGCCCGAGTTGCGAACATCACTCGATGTACCATCAAGCATAAAACACTTCTGAGGAAACCATTAAAGGTTCTACATGCAGAAAGGTTCCATGTTAATGCCTAAACTAGAAGACATAACAATCTAAACATACCATGACCATATCCTCATTATTTCCTGTACAATTCTACTTTTTAAACTTTAAAAAGTCGGGACTCTACTTTATCCTACTATGTATCTGTGTTGAATCAACCTTGATTTATAATGAATGGTATACACATGCCAAATCCAGCAGTGGGATCACAAAGAATTAGGCCAGACTAAGCTCTCTGAAAATGTTAAGCCACTTATGATCACATTTCCTGCTCTAAGTCTAGATGCACAATTCATCACATCCAGCATGTCACACTGCACGTGGCATGCCTGCATTCATGTTGATTAAGGTGTTAAAAGATGTCACACAGCCACCGACGAGTAGATTGACCTGGCACTCAAGAGTTATCTAAAGCCTGACCTAAATGAAGTAGGAATTTGTATACAATATGTAAGGAATAAAAACACAGGGGGTGCTCATTTAGGAATATATTCAGCAATGCAGTGGTGTGACGAGGCTCGACAAAGGGTCATCTATATTATTTGTCTATAATGGCAAGTTCTGAATTGTTTTATTGCCCTTATACAATAGCAATCTGCCAGAAAGTATAATTGAATAAACCGAAATTTGTTAATGAACGATCTGTCACAGTTTCATTCAGTTTACATTTATATTCAACACTGTGGACCATCCATAAAGTTCTCTGTCCTGAAGCCTCTCCTGTAGTGGACACTGGAGAGTTCTTCCATAAACTTTAACTAAATGTCTTCTTAAAGAAATCTTTGCCACATCAATGATTATATGTTTTTCCTTTGATAAACTACAGAACATCTTTTTTAACTTGTTTATTTTTACCTTTATGTTAAGCATCTGCCATAGAAGTCTCTGTAAATTAGCTGTTATTCCTGAAATGATAACGTATCAGGAGAAATGCATTAATATAAAAGTGTGATTTGCATTACAGCCAGCATTACTGTTGGAGCTGTGCTGTGCTTTCCGAAAACCTATTTCCGATCAATGAAATTTGGGAATTCTTTAACGTTGTGGAATAAAATTATATATCTAAAAATATAACGGAATAGCAGAAACTGTAACAGAACCTGCAAGTGTCTGACATCGTCACAGACAATGGTTGTGTCACTGATCCTGAGAAATACTGTGTAAAATAGCAGTACATGGAAGAAGAAAAAAAAAAACATACGCAAAGCTTAAAACCATGCACTGTAGCATTCGCAATTTTGCAGTAACTGAGTAATTTCAATTTAATACAATTTTTATTACATTTTATAAAGTTAAGAATATGACTTCACATGTAATTTAAGACCACACTAGTACGCCATTAGCTCTGGCATCATTGGTGGATACAGGTTTTAACCTGTATGACTATTTTCAGTTCTCCAGAAATTCAAGCTTTCCCAGGTAGCTAATGTCAGCTTTAGTTTGACACATCCTTTCTTCAATGTGATTAATCCTGTACCATTCATTGAGTGTTATGAGATGTCAAATGTTTCTAAAAAAGATTCAAGTGCATAAGGGAAAAAAACCCCCACCAGATTAAACAGCAGATTGAGAAAATCTAACACCATGTTAATTTGAAATTAAGACAATTTAATAGTTATTAAGCCATTTAATTTGGAAAACATGTCAGACCAACTGTCAGACCAATCAACTGTCAGACCAACTGGACCCAAGAACATCCTATTTATGCTGGGGGACTCCACTGATTCTCTCCAGACTTGACATTTTACAGATGTTTTTTTTTTTTTTTTTTTTTAAACTTAGGTTAATCATATGCAACATAAAGCAGCAAATTGTACAAACAAATAACATTACCGGTAAGTTGTTTTCTGTATTCTGTATATATTTCATTTTCAGTTACAAGTGTGATTAATTGCTTATCTCATTATTTCGGTATACACTTATGCCTTTATACATGTTTGTCTGCTAAACAGAGGTTCTCCTACCGTGTTCACAGTTCTTTCCTCCATAACCCAGTGGACATTTACAGGAGTATGTGTTCCACTTGTTCACACACAGCCCTCCATTGTGACACACACTGCTGTTGCAGAAATTACTCTTTGCCAGACAACCTGGAAAAGTATAGACCAAGTTCATAAAGGCTGAATGAACCAAAGGACCTCCCTTCATTCTACAGAAGATGTTGCAATGGAGAATATGCTGTGCGTAAACAATATCTAACCTGCAACGGTGCCGTTGTTAGCAATAAAGCTGGCCATGTCAGTGGGCTTGCTGTCAATCGTGAGGTTCCTTATGCAGCCCACAAAATCTCGGTTTCTCACTGGGAAATCATCAGGGAGGTCGGGAACTCCACCTAGCAGCAAAGGGCCTGTGAGGTCCAGAGACCTGCACATATGCAAGACACATGAGGTCCCAATCTTCCAAATAACCTACAGCTAGACTCATGACTCATTAAATCAAAGGAAAGCTTAATTAGATACAATATGAGAAGCGCCCATAGTACTTTTTATCAGATGTGCTATAATCTAATAAAATCGCAATATATAATCACAAGTTTGGTCACTTCTCTTTGTACTCTCCGACACTCAGCATCTTGGGAAAAGTCTCAAATTTGTTTACTGACTTTCTGTGTTGTGTATAAGTCATTTTGAACTTTGTATGTTTTGTCTTATGGTAAAACATAACACTTATCATATCACTTATGATAAAGTATTTCACTCTGCTTACTTGGTTTTGTGGGAGTGTTTGGATTATATGACTAAAATTCACTTAGGAAAGGTACAGAATTTCTGATTACAGCCCTTCTCTATGAACCTTACAACCCCAGGGCAATATCAAAAAGGGAAAGCTTAAAGGTTTCGGTGTAAACGGCTTAACATTTCAGTGAAACATTCCACAGCTTAAAAGACTGCTTCTGACTGTAGTAAGAGATATAAAAGTGAACCATACTATTTGCATGTCTTATAATGTGGCACAACAGCTCACAAAATGCATTTAGATTATGATATAGTTAAGGAAAAAAAATAATCTCAATCTGGAAGGTACTGCATTCTAAGGTTATTACCATAGATTATTATGGTACCATATCCGAGCTGGTACAGATTTCTGTTCTGACGCCATGCATTAATCATGATTATCAATTTATTGATTGTAAAGCAGCTGTTGCTGGTAAGCAATCAATTTGGCCTACACACTAAAGAGAGGCCTCAAAAATTCAAAAATGTTTGAATCTATTTAATGAATACAACATGAAACCAATTAGAGTTTGTATCAAGCATTCTTTGTTCAGGCTTAATATTTACCTGCTTGTATAAGGTAAAAAAAGAATTCTAAAATTGAAGAGGAAAGACACAAGATGCTGCAAAGCCAGATGTAATCTACAATACATATGCATTAAATAAGTATATAAGCCAGAAACCGGCAAATTAGCAGAAGATTAATAGGTCAGAGAATTTTATTAGTGCTCTACATGCAGCATTACAGCCTTTACTAGGCTTAAAATCTTTGGGTGGCTCCTCATTAAAAGTACAAGACCTTCCACTTATAGCTGCATTTCAAAGCTATTACCTCACCTGAAGAGATTAAGGGCTGTGGTCTCTAAGTTAAACAGAGATAAGATTATTAAACAGTGGTAAATACTAGCCAGATGAGCTACAAGTGTGTTTGCATTGTAAAGCCTATAAGACAGGTTTGGCATTATGACAAAACAAGATTGAGAGAGAGAGAGAGAGATAGATAGATAGAGAGAGAGAGAGAGAGAGAGAGAGAGAGCGAGCGAGAGGAGAGTGAAAGCAGAGTATGGGAATGTGCTCTAATCTCCTATAATGATGAGCTATTCAACACCTGTATGCTGTTAACGTGCCTTGCTCAGCTCTTATTTCTTTGCTGTCCTGCTCAGTGAATTTTAATACCTGTCTGTGAATGTATAAGGTTAGTATGGGTATGAGCATATATAACATATACGGTATAAACGTATAAGATTCTGGATTACGTGTTTGTTCCTTTTGCATATGTAACAATGCATGATTTACTGGATCATTAAGCAGACTTAAAGACAACAGGGGGGCAATAAGAAGAAGACCAACTGGCTCACTCACTTCTTCTGGCCTGTCTGGGTGCCCTGGGCCGCACACGTGTAGTTTCCAATCTGACCACCGAAACGTATGGCCATGGCCACGTCGCAATCGTCCACAGCAACCACGGCAACTTTCTCTTCAGAAGGACCATGAGGGAGACCAGTTCGTCCGATGTTAGGCTAAAAAAAACAAAAGAGCTAATGTTTCTGTGAATAAAACAACCTGCCAAGGAAAACTAGGAAGACTTCTTCTTTCTAGGGAATCGATTCAAAAAACGGACTTTAAGATGCCAGGGACAGATCAGTTTCCAGTGTCGGCGATTCTTCAATGGACTTTAGTCATAGTGGTAAATAACTGAATGCAACACAAAACATGTGACCAGTACTATTCTTACTTTGAATTATTTTTTGTGTCATGGCAATTGCCCCAACTAAAATGATCTGATGACCCACTATTACATAACAGAATAAGGAAGATGTAGCTAGTGTGTAGTCCTAATCTGTCAGACATAGCGTGAGGTGTTTGCTTGCCAGACTGTGGAGCTGTGCCCACAACCGCTCAACATCTAATTGGATTAAGCTGGTAAAACAGTGGAGAAAATGAGATACCATACTAAGTGTATGCCCTTCAATGTCAGACAAATCTCTGCAGACTTGATTAGTGCAACAAAAGCCTTTATTATTATACAGTAAAGCTAGCCAGCTTGTGCTTTTTTGGTTTATTTTCCTTTGGCAGACTTTTAATGTATTTAACAATTGTAATTTATTTAGCATGTCAGCTGATGTGTAATATGTTTGAGTTAGATTTGTCAGCAGACAATATCCTTTGTAAATGGACTAAAGGGTGTTATATGGAACATTTCATAAATCATGCATCACAACATAACATCACAACATAACATAGCTCAAGTGAGCTAATCCAATAGAATTTCTGAAGGGAAGTCAAATTTATGTTCATAATATTCAACGATAACTCTAAGCAGCTAGCTAACATTAGCTAAGATGACATGATTTCCAAATGTAAGGAATTGTAAGTCATATCGATAATTGTTCATACTGTTCACAGATGAAGCTAATTAACTAGTGAAAATATGTGCTAGCCTCATGCTCTCTGAGGGGATAATGAATGCTGAAAATCTTCGATGCTAAAGCTAGTCAGCTAGCAAATAATAAGAGAACCAGACAGCATTTCCTATAACTCTTACCTCTGTGAATGAGAAATGTTACTGATAAAATCACATAATATGTTTTTAAAGAGATGCTTTCAGTAAAGATTGCAATTAAGGTCAATTATTTAAAGGACATTCTTTGTTTGGTAAAGTGTTGATGTCTTTAGTTCATGACAAGCCTACACACTAACAGCTTGAGCTGACAGGCGCCAAACCTCACTCACAAAGCTCCACCTGAGGGCACAGACTCTGTTTTAACAAGTTAAGCTGTTGCTGTCCAGATATAAATAAGCAGATTTTTACTGTGATTTTACTTTGCTGTGATTGAAGAATGCTTTGACAGGCCTTTTTATACACACAAAACATACTGTCATCTTTCCAAACTGGTAATGAAGAACTCCTAAACAGGCTTGAAGGGCAAAACCAAGTGCCCAACAAATACAAATGATACATGTGTGTCAATTTTACATCAGATAGATGGACACCCTTGTGTTTTCCCTACTTAATGGACAGATGTGGAATTGGTGAGCTTGAATAAGGTCTATAATAAAAGAAAGCTGTCGCTCAGTGCTCTTGATAACCCTTATTACTGTGGTATAAACCACTCCATGTATTGGACATTGTGTACTAAATCTTCTGCTTTTTGTCTGTCTGCTGTCAACCTTCTACTGACTGCATGGCCTTTGGGGATGTGCTTTCTCTGACTCATTTAACCAAGGAGTAAAACTGAAATTTGATCATTAAACCCTAAACCAGACATGCTAAGCCTTCTAAGTGCTTTCACAACCCCAGATCTGAGCTTAACCATAATGAGAATCTGATAGACACAACAGAAGAATGATAGTGAATGTCAAATCATCTACAAGTGCCAAATGAGGACTGGAAGCTGTTCTGATAGCACATAGGACTCTGACATAGTATGGACGTATCAAGAATAATACATCAGGGAAGAGGTCTAATGACATTCTTTAGTGACAGCCAGTGACTGCTATCTGAGATTGTGTTTTGAGAAACCATCAATCTACCACTTACTCTTCCTCCAAAACTCACTGTTCCTCACTCCTGAGTGAGTGAATTCGCACATTTCCTTTGTGGTCATTTGCGTGGTTCTTGCGTGGTACTTGCACTGTTGCTGTTTGTACAGTTGTAGTAGGTTCATTATTGTATAAACCTGGACTTAAAAGTTGTCCCGACTCAATAATGCATTGTATATGGTTTGGGTGGTATGTAGACTGCAGTTCCTAAAGAAAAGAAATACAACTGTCTTGGATAGTGCTCAGTTTCTGGTCTCTTTCAATCAAAAAAGTGATCGTTGAGACTGATGTAGTTACAAGCTCCTGCTACATAGATAGAAATCTGACTGGGCACAGTGTTAAAAATCTCTGTCAGAATTTTATGCACACGACATAGCCATTCCTTTTTTGCACTGACACTTGCATAAGCCTGTTTTTCTTCAAGGATAAAACATAGTTAGTTAGTTAGTTAGTTAGTTAGTTAGTTAGTTAGTTGAAGAAGCTTCTCTAAAAGATTAGC
Source organism: Chrysichthys cranchii (assembly GCA_030068335.1). Taxonomy (NCBI): domain Eukaryota; kingdom Metazoa; phylum Chordata; class Actinopteri; order Siluriformes; family Claroteidae; genus Chrysichthys; species Chrysichthys cranchii. The sequence continues at coordinate 19,525,639 of JAQMCW010000002.1, forward strand.
TATACAAGGTTGTTCCATCTCAAGACCTCAAAGAAATCCTTCTATCTGTCCTAAGAGTCTGTGCTGAAGATTTTCTCCTAATATCATTGCTGTTGAATGAAAACACAAAATAGCACAGTGAGGGGTGAGCAAGCCAGGCTCATGGGTCCAAAGGAACACAGTGATTGAGAGCATTCCTGCACTCTGACGCATGCAGCGTGGACAGAGTCCAACTAATCAAAATCCAGACACTCCATCCTGCTAACAGCCATCACTGTAATTTGGGTGCGTGTGTGAGCGTGTGGGGTTGTGGGCCTGAACTAGATGAGAACATGCTCACAAAGGAGAACTGTAGGGATAACTTTGAAACTGGAAACAGATGAGACAACAAAATAGCTATTCTTCAGCTTAAATGCTGAACATTCTTAGTGCTTTAAGCAAGGATTGATTTTGATGCTCAAACTAAATCTGCAACTAGTTAAGACTCAAATATTTATAACGCTTATTAAGAAACAAAAAGCTTTGTTTGGAGCTCTTTATGCTGGACAATCTCAGTGATGATCCTGTGCTCATTTACTGACTGCATGCCTTTAATTCCCTTTCCTATACAAAAATAAACCTTGCTGTCTTTACAAAAGTGCTACTGATTTCTTTTCTGACCCCCTTTAATTATGTGAACTTATTTCTTCTCATAACACATCATGACACATAACACAACTCACAACACGTCATGGCAAGTTTTGGATATTGAACTTAAATTCAACTTACGGAAAATCATTGTCTTGACTATTTTTTTTGTCTTGAGTTTTATCTGGGTTGTCACTGATCATTTAAGTCATGTCTGTCTGTAAGTTTAGCGTAGGATGGGTGATGCTGAGGAAATAGCAATAAATACCAGAATTGATTCATGTGTAGTTTAAGGAAAGTGGCAAACTTTCCATTATTAGATTAAATCCTTTCATTATTAAATCTAAGTAGAAACAATGTACAAACATCAACTTAAATTTAACTTCAAATGGCATCTGATATATAATTATGCTGAATTACCTTAACTTAAAAGTGTGAGATGAAATAGTGAAGAATTGCATGTTTCTTCAATATATAATGCAGAATAGTTGTTTTAACTCAATAAATGTTCTTTAACACAACAAATGTCATTGTCTTAAAGTCTTCTTTAGTTAAACGATTTGTATAACTTTTTGAGTTGGAACAAGGGTTATCTTCAAGGTGAGTTTACTCACATGTTTTTCAAACGCAGGTGAACTTTTGATTCTAAGCTTAACCAACTTTTTTACAGTGCAAGGTTTAGAATTATGATAAGTTTGCACATTACTGTATTTGCCAGAAAATAATGTGTCTGGCTACCTGGCTGACAGCAAAGTTTATTTTTATACAAAGCAAAGGGAACTGTGGACAAGCAAAATCAGACTGCAAATTATTGTACCCCTGTCCAAATACTGATGGACCTGGTGGTAGGTATCTAGAGTAGAGAGTTTGAACAGTGGTGAATGGAATCCAGTTAGGACATGAAAAGTCAATATTCCACTACCAGAGTCAAAAATTACATGCTTAATTCTGGTGTAGTAAGGTAAAATAAATAAATAAATAAATCATACACCCCTGCAACTGTAATACAGCATGGTACAGCAACCCCCTAAGTACATATCATAGTAAACAGCTTTTCTCAATTAAGCACATAATACTACATATTTAAATTTACATATAATCATTGTGAGAATCACAGCTGTGTGCTGCTTCACATGTAAATGTGACACAAGACGTTTGGCCATCTGGCTCTTTCAGAGAGCCCAAGTCCCTCATTGTAGCCCAGATTATCTGAGCAGGGGGCCACTTTTGTGTGAATTAGCTTGGGGTTATAACTGAACATGGGTTATAAAAAAGAGGGTTAAGGGAAAAGTCCTGATTAAACTCAGCCACAACTGAGCGAATGCACTCCGCACTCCGCACTCTCTATGCGGAGTGCATTCGCTCAGTTGTGGCTGAGTTTAATCAGAACCTGCCTTCAGCCTGCTGATAATAGTTCTCCATTTGCAATGCTACCTGTGGGTAAGTGCTTTTATGGACAAAGCTAGTTTTAGATATTTTTTGACTGTTTAGCAAATTTTGCTCATAGGTCATATATGTCTTTTATCAAGTGCCAGCAGATGATAAATAGGCCTCTTGAGCTAACTCTGGCTCATTTTCAGCTCGAACAGGAATGCACAAGTGAACTAAAACATGGCCAGACAGCTCAACACCTTTGTGTCATACTGTAGCATGGATTTCCACACCAGATAACAACAACAAAAAAAAAACCTCACCATTTTACCCAGGCTAGTTTATTTAAAGATCAGTGTTAAAGAGAGTAAGGCACCTACATACTGTATTTTTACAATTTTTACTTTTTCAATCCTAACATCACACTACTTAAATAGGTCAAATAAACTGCCTACTGGGGTAAATCCTGAGTATATAATTTAATTTAATGCAGGTCAGTAGTTCTTTGACTCTTCAAGTTTAAGTTTTATCATTAACATTAATTCAACAGCTTGTAAAGATTTTGGGCAGATGAGGCTTCACTTTCCTGCTTTTATCCATGACTTCTCAGTTACTGAACAAAAGTCCCTTCATATGGCTAAAATTGCTCCTCCTGACATTATTTGCACATGGGCGGTTACAAAAAAACCCAAATACAGCCCCCCATTTAAGACAATACTGCAAAATATAAAACTGTATGATGTAAAAATGTATATTGAATATAGACAAATTCAACTAATATTCTCTTTATTGGAATTTTTTTTATTTCTAGTGTTTAATTTGTTATATCATATTAGGCAAATGTTACATAATTTCCTTTATTCAAAATATCTTCACTTGCCATATCTGCAGTGAAAAAAGGCTGCTTCTGAATCAAGTAAATGGCAGCCTTAAATGACAGCCTTAATAATAAAAATCACCCTGACATAACTGTATCTTCACCAAAGGAAAAACAAGACCCTGGCGTAACCAAAGCTTTTCTAATAGCTCACAGCTATGAAACATGACCCGTTATGTTTCACAAAGTGTCAATGCATGTAGTGGGGTTTTATATTTCTGGATGTGTTATAAGAGGGTCTTAAGTCAGAAGAAGCTTCAAAGAAAAGTAATAAATTTTAACATAAAAGACTCATCGATAAAAGATAATTATAGGCTACCAAGCTAATAGCTGTCATGTCATAAAAAAATTACAACATGATGCGGAGAAATTATGCATACTTCCATAACCTCTAGACTGGACTAAGGCTGGAGTGTGAGCTCTAACTCGTACAGAAAGTGGCAGTCTGTGTCCTTATCAGAAAAAAATCGTTAGAGGATATTACCCTGGCCTTATTCAATCTTGGTAAATTAGTCATGTTTATTATAGTTCAATGCCCTAAATGGGATAGCTCAAGCATATCGTTCTGATCTCCTAAAACAGTACAGCTTATTGTGAGCAGTTCACTGAGCTGGAGCAGGAATGTTGTTGGTCTCAGTTCAGTTTGTGAAAAATGTTTTTTTTTTTTTTACATTATAACGTTAGGAACATGCTATAACTTTATACATGGTATTATTATGTATTAAATTAAATGATTAATTCTTTTATGACGTCTTAGTCGTTTCTTTGATTTATTTTTAAGTTCATTAAAGACCATAGATCATTTCATTACTGAGACTGTCATGCTTAAAATCTCACCTTGTTGAACTTTTACACTTTTAGACTACACTACCCATCATCCCATGCCTGTCCCTGATTTGTTGTGTTGAGTCTGGGTTAATTAGCACCACTATTTATGTTCCAGTTTTTCAGCGTTTCATTGTCAAGCTTTTCTTTTTTCCATGTCATGTTGTGTGTGGTTTTGCTGATGTGTATGCTCGCGGTCAAGTTCATGTATATGATTCTTGTTCTTTTTCCATAGCCTTGCATGTGTTTAATTTATTAAAGTATTCTTTAACTGCATCCGACTCCTATCATTATCATGACATTAATCATAAATGTGCTTAGTCTTGTAATCTTGCTAACAATAAATATATGCACATTTGCTATTTTTTACTCAAAATATAAAACTTATAACTTTAAAATTATTATTATTATTATTATTATTATTATTATTATTATTACATTTGTGTCCAGTAGCCACATGTTGGCTCTAGATTGGATTTACAAAAAAAGTAAACAACTTAAAAAAACATCTGTGAAAATGTAATGTGTGGAGTTGTGCAAATGTGTAATGTAATATTTACCTAAACGTGGCTGAAGATGCACTTTGTTCTCTTTTGCTAAAATGTATTTAAAAATGTTTTCCACTTATTTTTAATACCAATAGTATTGCACAATTCATAGGCCTATTTGAACACACACACACACACACACACAAACAAAAACATCCTCGAGGCACAGTGCAGCAAAGAGCAAGTTAACACTTTAAGTTGCTTATTATCCAGTGATTACTATGAAATATTTTGTAGTACAGTGAATAAAGTACTTAAAACGATTTAGTTGACAGTGTGAGAAATGTATGTCTGCACACACCAGCAAGTACTGGAAGTTTATAGAGTTATACATCAAATATAAACATCAAAACCTCAAAAAAAAAAAATTTTTTTTGGGGGGGGGGCAGAAAAACAACTCTAAAACTCAAAACAAGGCCCTAGGGCCCTGCACCCACTTCCTCACATGCACTGACATTCCAACAGAAACACTGAACACAAGGTGGGTTTAATTTTATTCAACAACATCTAACATTTTTATTATTGCGTCTTACAAAACTTGTAGACATAAAAAAAAAAAAAAAAGACATAAATAAATCTAATACCCTGAATGATTTAGATTTAAGGCAGGGTGATCCTTATGTGTTTTCAAACAAAACTTCAAATCAATTTATAAGAACATCATTTGCGATATGTTAACATAAATATCAAAATCTTAGTAAAATATAAAAGGAACATTCTTAGCAGAATTGCTTTACCTTATTGTAGTAATGCAGCCAGACCGTGTGCCACTGTCCATCGCTCACTCCAGCAGGTATGAACGGCGCCACTGTGGTCTTACTCTCTCCTGCAGGCAGGACGCAGGACAGAGAACACAGCTTATAGAAAGCAGAACGCACACAAGAACACACACACACTTACAAGTGTGTGTACAACTGTGTATGTTTAACCATTAAACTTTTACTGGTGTAAACCCAACACCCGTCAATAATTATCAATAAACTGAGTGATGGAGTGATGCATATTGTGTCACAGCACTAAAATTGAAATTGCTGTAAATATATTGATCTAATTAAGCTGCTAAAGATATATTACTAGCCTAGCCAACAACAAAAAAAAAGTCCCCCAGCACACAGGGAGTGCAGTGCTATTGATGGAGCTCTTCCAGTTCAGTGGAGGCAATAAGTGAATCATTATAGAGGACATAATGAAAATCCTGGACCTCCCATGAGAAAAACTTAACTTGTGTTCCCATGTCCACTTCAGATGTTGTGAAGTCTGTTGGGAATTGTTTATTACTCTATCCTATTTCATTATATTGAGCAGTAGTTATAGAGAAGGGACTTGAACTTTGACCCATGCTGGGTTTAACATTTACCAAAATTAAACTGTTATTGAAATTCCTTCATTCCTAGACCGTGAGATGTTGTTGTTGGAGGAAATGCCTTTCAAAGCCTTTGCTGACCACTACTGTCCACAGCCAACCCTTCACTCTCTGACAGACATACAAGGCATTCACCTTCTCACACTCAAGGACAGTACGGTGACACATTCCACTGATCTTATCCTTTGGAAACAAGTCCAAATGTTAAATAGGACAGGACGAAGATCTGGAGGCATGTTAACCATGTGCCACCCAGGAGGGCTGGAGTGAATGGGTTAGAAAAACAAAGGGACAGGTAGATAGAGGATGTGTGTTTCTGTGCTCTTTGGCCAGCTGCATCCTTTGGCAGAAAGCCTCCACACACACTTATGAGAGCAAAAAAAGAAAAAAGAAAAACAAGAGAAAGTACTTCTCTTACACACTCTGGGCAGTCATGTGCACTAGTATAGTTTTTGGATTCAATCAATGAAATTTCAATGAAAGCATCCATTAAAGCACAGTTAAAAACCAGCTCATTTAATGCAGCATATGTTAATTAGGGCTTTTATCATTTATGTTATTTTCTAATCTGTAGCTTTAAAAATAATGTTTTTCCTTATGTTTCCCTATTACACACATACCCCGCTATAAGAATGGCAACTTTAACACTGCGATGCTGTAACAACTGGCTACACCGCTGAACTTTTTCTCTTTATTCCTCCAAGCATATTCCTTAGCTCTGTAAAAACATAACTACTTTCACATAGTTATATTTTAAATATTATACAGTAGTCTGCAAAAGTCTTTGGTTATAGATATTTATGTTATGAATTCATCAACACTGAGATCCAAAAATTGAAAAATTGATATCCAAAGATGATCATTTGTATTTGAAAGATATTTGTACGTCAGTAAAGAAAGCAACATTCTACATCAGAGACCACTTTTTGGACCAAAAAAAAAAAACCATAATGAAGGCTCCTGGGATTTCTCTGAAAAAAAGAAAAAGAAAAAGAAGAAGCAAGTGTGACAGTCAAAGTCTCCAGAAGAACTGTGGCAGATTCTCCAAAGTGTTCAGCAAAACCAGATCATTTCCTTATAAACCTGGACAAATTTTTACCTGCTACTACTAAAGAAGAAAAGCCAAGTTGGCACAACAAATATTGCCTTGGTTTACTTGATCACTGTTTATTGCACGTTGCAGGATTTTTTTTAAGTAGAAAGATTGAATGCCATTATTTTGAGGTCATCTTCACTTTACGCCATTTCTTTGCAAGGCTTTTGAACAGTACTGTATTTTAAAGAATACTTCTAATACTTATTTCTTTTATTCTGAACTTAAATGGTAACAGCAATATTTATTATTAGCGTGTTTCTCAATTACTTCATATCAGTGACACTTTTTTATATATTCCTTAACTTTCACCTTCCTATATTTAGTAAACCTGACCTCAAGTGAACTGATCTGTAAAAAGGACTGAACAACTGGCTTTTTATTCACATGACTTGTGCTAGATAATCCAGCTCTCATTACTGGACAGTTCCTGGATTCGTTTGCACTATGGCAATACATATCCATATACTGTAAACGCACCCACACACAAATACACACACACACACACACACACACACACACACACACACACACACACACACACACATGCATAAACTCACCAGCAGAGAAAGTGAGTTGGATTTGCTCGTTCACAATCTCCACAGCAATAAAGTCATGCTTTTCGTTAAACCTTCCATTATAGAGTAACAGTGCGTTTCTCTCTCTAGTAGCAAACCTGTGGACCAAAAACATAAATATTCAACGTATAGCCAAAATGATTAGCATTTACACAGCAGATATAGAAGCTGTTTTTCATACAAATCTTACTAGACCGTCAGGGGAACGCTCCATACTGTGAATGTATTTTCACTTATCCGATAAAAGACCAGGATCCGTTTTATGCACACTACAAACAGGATTATGCATTATTCAAGGGTATAAAACTGGGACAGGAAAGGAGAGAGGGATGGAAGATGGAAAAGGAAGAAAGAGAAAGATAAAACGTGTGAACAAAGCGTGCACTAATTGTGGTAGTGACTAGGTATCTGATGAAGAATCACTCATCGGGGGAAAGCTGGCCTGCATTTGTTTGCCAACTTGGGGCAGTTCTGCAGGTCACATGGGAGACAGATAGAGAGTTGTGTCAGATAGCACCTGGCACAAGGGCACACTCACAGGAAGCAGGAACAAAGATCCGCACCACACACTATATCCTGTTTGCACGTTAGCCATGGAGACCTGATTGGAGTGAGTTTTAATGTGAATTTCTATCAGAGGAACCCTTGATAGCTCATTTTGCTGCAGCATGGGAACCATGAGCACTACTTGAAGCTTTTTAATTCACTCCACACATGATTCATAAGTGTCACACTGGGGGTTGTATGAAGCATTCTTTTCTGAGCTTTCAACATGAATACTTAAATATAACATACAAATACAGTGGAACCTTGGAATGCGAGCATAATTCGTTCCGGAGACGTGCTTGTAATCCAAAGCACTTGTATATCAAAGCGAACTTCCCCATGAGAAATAATGGAAATTCAGATAATTCGTTTCACAACCCACAAATATGTATATAAAATGATTAATACAAAATATAAAGTAAAAATACATAAAATAACACAAAATAACCTGCACTTTACCTTTAAAAAGTGGCTGGTGTGAGGGAGACAAGAGAGGAGGAGAGAGGGGAGAGGAGGAGGATTATTGTGTAGGATGACTTTCGCTACAACTCACAGAATCACTCCAGTCTGTTGGCTCACTGGGATCTTTTTCTTTTCGTGCGACTTTAACAAGGAAACTATCCAATGACCGCTGCTTTTGCCTCCTTTTGAGGATTTCGCGGAAATGCGACATTGCATTGTCATTAAACAGATTCTTCACTCGCACTGCTACATAAATTATAGCATCCGAACCTGAATTTGGGTCGCGCCTAAAAAAGTTTAAGAACCACTGCTATATACTATATACTATGCTCGTATTGCAAGACCTCACTCATTCATCAAATCAAAATGTATTAAAATTTCTTTCTCGCCTTGCAAAACACTCGCAGACGAAGTTACTCACAATCCAAGGTTCTACTCTATGTGTACTGACTTTCATAATATTATAAAGATGTGTTATTATTGGATAAAGATTCCTATGTAGATTCCTACACCCATGCAGTAAAGTGGCTTCATTTCATAACTTGGTTTGAACTGATTTCTTTTCATGGCTTTAATGGATTATTTTATACTTCTGTAGAACCAAGAATAGCACCCCAATGGTTTGTAAGAACGAATGTTACTGTTTGTTTTTTTCTAATCCAGGTTGGAGATTCATCATTTACTGTCATACAAAGTGATTATATTTACTTTAGCTTGTTTCGCTGACACACCCACATATAGCACATCTTTGGTGGTAACAGAAAAGGCACGAGTGAATTATAATACCAGGTGTAATAACACAAAGGTGGTTTCATTTTTAAAAATAAAAAAAAAATTTGGAGGAGAAATGAAAGGGGTGGATAACAACAAGCACAGCTTCTGGGTTTAACCTGCTTGCTACTCAGAAAAGACATGGTATGAATACAGACTTGAAACATTTTATTTAAATAAATAGGAAGCACAAATATCTCTTTCAGTCAGTGTGTGTTCTTGTGTGCATGCGTAATAATAGCTTTGCCCCCATGCTATAAGGCCAAGTCACAATGGTTTCATAATAGCAGGAATTTTTTAGGGTTTGAAACAAAAGTAGGTGTCACAAAAGGTTTAAGGTAGCAGTAGTACCGTTTTAGTATTTCACCTACTAATTTAAAACTTTACTCACCATCATAGGAATGACAAGTTACTGACCGGTATTAGAATGTTTTAGAAATCCTATTCTATATCACGACTAGCCATCAATAAACAGGTCCGGCTTGTCAAATTACCTGGAAGGCCAGCTTTCTACCCAATGTGCCGGACATGCAGAGTTACTCACATGAAGGACAGTGTGAAGTGAAACCTCTGCCTCAGGCCTCTGAAGGTGACGAATGCATTCCCAGGAAAGCTGCGTGTGCTCATCTGACAGTAGGGCTTCTCGAACTCTCCTTCAGGACACTGGCACATAAAGCCCCCAACCAGCAAGTCCACGCAACGACCTCCATTCTTACACACACCCGACACGCAGCGGCCTGATCGAGCGCTCAGCTCACAGTTCTCACCTGGAATGGAGAAACAGCAAGAAGTGAGATGACACAACTTGACTTCTGAGTTGAGGCCAGAAAGATACACACAAAAAAAGGATCACATTTCCACATAAATAATGACGAGCTTCGCAGAGGCTTGCAAAGGATGTAATAAATCATCCTATAAGACATCTTTATATTGGCCTCTGTTTGTTCATATAGGCCCTCACAAATGAAAGAATTAAGAGCCCTGTGACTCGGGTCTAAATAAAACTGAAAAATCTCTTTTATGAGCTTTACGCATTAATTCACCCTGAACTCATGCCATGTTTTTCTTCCCTCCCGCAGTCCACACGAAACCCTCAAGTCTGCGTTCAGTGACCCTGGGTAACCAGCCTACAGCCCAAAGGCAAAGCAATAATAGGAGAAGCGTGGTGGTCTGGAGGACACCTGTCAGGCTACAACACCACCATTCTGGAAGCTGAGATCTCTGAAGAGGTGATGACAGCTCGCTAATGGAGGAAGATGACATCATTTGCATTTTTCTTCTCTCATGAATGAATGCGTTTCTTCGGGAATTCTTTTCTGTTTTTGTTACTTGCTATACAAATGCTGTGTACTGGACAGAGATGATGAAACGTCGAAGAAAATCCAGGTGCAAGATGAGAAATTGTTCATGGTTTGGTGTAGCATTCCATGAACTAACTACATTCTATTGATTATACTGTAGTACTGTAGTAAATAACTTATCAGAGATACTCAGTCATTTTTTTGTCCCATTTTCTCCAAAATTTGGTTACCTGCCAGGTAGGGATGATGAAAACTACCTGTCCCTGAGATGCGTGAAGTCAGCTGCTACATCTTTTTGATCAGCTGCTCATGCTACGGTAGTGTACCGCACTCAGAGGAAAGAGCTATCTACCTTCTTCAACATACATGGACACAATTATGCTAATGATTGGTTAGTGTCACTCAGATACACAGGGGAAAGTATGCCATTCTTCATATCCAAAGAGCATGGCCAGTTTTGCTCTCATGGTTTCCAGCCAAAGATAACTTTGGAATCATTAAGATTTTGATCAATAAAATGTTTTGAGGGCATTAACAAAATAATAATATGAAGCTTTTAGAACTATACTGTGAAAGCTTAAAAGCTCTTATCTTAAATTTCTTATCTGCATCTTACTGGTAATGTACATAAGTGTGCGTAAGTATCAATTAAGCTTTTACTACTTGATAACCGTACACAGTTATTAGATGTCATAGCTGAAACAGGCATATCTACCTTAAACCTCATTAAACTGCATTAATATGTCAGCAGATGAGTTCAGTGACAACATCCAATGAATGTGAGGGATTGATTACAGTGTGTGCGTCCTGTGATCCTGTATTATAGATGCAGGTCCGACTCAGTGCGCTCGCTATTGTGCACCTGCCACCTTACGCTGACAAGGTTTGAGCCCTGAGCAAATATGTGTTAGGATGCACAAGGCAAGTTCCAGGGATGTAATGACCCAAATGCCTGCAAGATAATCCCTCATTTCAGAGGAATTACAAGGATATATTACACGGTAATGAGAGAAAGGCACTGCGGGAACTACAGAGGCCACTGTCAACACCTCAGAATATGACCATGGGCTATAAGAGGAACACGGCCTCACTGTTCTTTAGCATGGACAAGAAATCCGAATCCATGGAGAAAATAGATGTCAAAGTGGGTGAAAGATCCAGCGAAGAATCTCCTCTACTCATGTTAAGGGTATGCTAAAGAATCCTCTACAAATATTTCATCTCATAGAAGAGGTCCTGGTGGGTCACGTTTCTATATGATCAGATTTAATGAGGTTCTGACAGTGAGAGGAACTCAGAAGGTTACAATTTGTTGAAAAATCAGCTCAGCAAATAATAATCCTCTAATCCGCTGCTGCAACCAACTGCTTAAACTGGTTTATCCATGCAATGTACAAAACCTACAGTAAGTGAAAATAAAAAAAACTAACCAGTGTCCTAAAAGCATTATCATGCAAAAGTCATTGTTAAATAGTGAAACACGCATCACAATCTGCTCTTATCAGAACTTCAGGAAGCAAACTAGGAAAGAGGAAGTGATAAAAAAAAATTAAAATAAAAAAAAACACAAGAGCACTCACCTGTAAAATCCTCAGGGCACTCGCAGGTGTATCCCCCTTCCCGGCTACGGCACCTCCCATTGTTTTTGCATGGTGCTGAGTAGCAGAGGTCTATCTCTGTCTCGCAATAATCGCCAGTAAAACCATCCGGACAGCGGCATCGCAGGCCGTTTACAGGGTGGATGGGCCTGAACAGGACTGTGTTGGAGGCCACAAAGGGAGCTGAACTGTCAAACTTCAGCACTGAGACACACTTCATATAATTCTGACAGGGCTCACGCAGGCAGATGTTGTCATCGAAGGGGAGGACGTGTTGTGAAGAAATGAACGTTAGCAGCGTGCGGTTCAGGTACAGCTGCTCCTGGAGCTCCTCGGTGGGGTAGAAGCGACCAGGAGTACCACCAGGCAGCAAGGCTGAGAAAGTAACATTCAGGACACTCATGTCGACGTCTGTGTCGTTCTGTACATTGAAGATGATCACGCCATCGCGGCTAGTGGACAGCACAGCGGCCACACTCTCTGCAAACAGGCTGAGCAGAGGTGAGAGGAAGCGCTCCTGGGACATGTTCTCCAGTCGCACTGTGATACTGTTCGTCAACATGTCATCTGTGATGATGGCAACGCGGAGAGTGCAAAGAGCAGAGACATGGTGGAGACCATCTGAGAGCAAAGAAAGAGTCACAAAATTCTGAGGAAAATATATGAAATGACTGCATATTATGGAGAAGCATATACAGTTGTGGTCAAAGGTTTACATACACTTGTAAAGAACATAATATCATGGCTCTCTTGAGTTTCCCGTTACTTCTACAACTCTGATTTTTCT
>JAQMCW010000002.1:19544510-19555504 GCA_030068335.1 Chrysichthys cranchii
TGCATCCCGGCGTCTATTGGAGACCGGCGTCTATTTGTCGTGTCGTGGTTTTAGCCCGGCGTTTATTGGAGACGGGCATCTATAAGAGACAGTCCTCTATTAGAAGATATATGGTATTAGTGTTTACGAGCAGTGACAGAAAGGAAAAGGTGTCAGCTGGACCTCCTGAGTCCAGATTTGCTACATCACTGAAGAAAATGGCCAAACAGGCATATTTTGCCAGATGCAGCTCAATTCACAAATAGGATTCTGGTAATCCTTCCCAAGACAGTGTTTCTGTTCTATGTAAGATATGCATTGTATAAAATGCAAAAAGTCTGGCTGAGCATGGTGATAAGGAATAGACCCCAGCCTATCAAAGTTTCCTATGGTCCACAATTCTCAAATTATATCTTTCAATGAGCTGCTCGCTGATCTTGGTTGCAGTGCGGAACACAAATACAAGAATATGCATCTCAGAAATCGAAAACATCTCAGAGGCCAAATCATTGTCATGTGCCAAAACAAACTTTGCAGCACATTAAGACAAATTCCCTCCTTAGCCTGAGGAGTGCGTTTATTATTAGTTGTTCTGCAACACTAAAACCATATTATATAACATTAAACACACTTATGCCTCAACTACAAGAATACCTCACAAGTAATAATAAACAAGAAATTACACCTTATTACTTTACTGCTGTGGTCACCAAATCATACACACCATACACATTTTTGAATAATTCCTGCCATGTGCATTGGAAATATCAGGCTCATTTCTCACAGCATGTTTTTTTTATGTGCAATTTATGAACATGAGGCCCAAAAATGCACAAGTAGCTTCCTTCTGTTTAACGGTCTAGTGGTGGAATGTGGAGTTTAGGCTTTAATAACAGAAAATGTAATACTCTTTGCCCTTTGTACTGGTGCAGTCCTGAGAAAAATCCTCCAAAGTCCCTTTCTGGACTCTTTGTAAAATATTACATGGTATCCAATGGCAACCATGTGTATTTCATGTGAAAATGAAGCATAGGCATTGAACACGAGGGCAACTAAGCTGCATGAAAAGAGTAGCTCAGTCAGAACAATGGCTATCCACCACTGCAGTCTGGACCACACTTTGCCATTTGGATCAACTGTAGGCTGGTGTTGTACATAAAATAAAATGTTGTGGAAGTCTCTTTTATAGTCAGTGTGTATAAATGCATGCCAAGGACAAAAGTGCATATTTGAGGATAAAGGCTATCTGGTTATTGGGAGGATGAGCTCCAGATAATAGTCTAATCTCTGATTGAGATAGAAACACTCGCCTCATTCACCAAACTCCCTTTCTTCGAGTTCTCAACACACAAACAGCTTTGTCTTCCGAGACGAAAATCTGCATGGGGACAATGGCCCCCCGCACCCCCCGCCTTCTGTAAGATCCCTCCCTTGCTCCTATCACCCCCTCCCCTTTCATCCTGCTTCACAAAAGGGGCCCATGCTCAAGACCCCCAGAATGCCTTAGAGCCTCACAAAGCTCACGGTTTCCATGCCAACAGCAAATGAGAGCCAAAAACTTCTCAGACTCTACTTCTTGGACCTTCCTCTGAAGACAGAGGAACAACTTTGGAGGATGCTCTGATTCTATAGGAGTCAGACAGAGGATCAGCTTGTTTAACAGAGACCATAATGATGAGCTATTAGAGATTAATTGAATATATAAACTGGCCCAATGCTAACTGTCTTGCTAACAGAGATGGTTGGATTCTGAATTGTTTAGAAAAAATACGCCGAGGTTTCACGCATGATTTGTTTAGAATTTCCAAATAACAAATGACAACAATGGATAACAATCCATGCCCTGGTGATTCAGTTAATTAGATCATTTTTTTTAGCAGGAAACTGGGATGGAAAACAAAAAAGCCTGACAGCATATGTTTTACATCAGCAGCAAATTAAGCAGTTCAAAACCTGTCTTATGTTAGAGACAGAGCAGATGACTGAAATACATCAAAAGCCCCCCAGATAAGGATGAAAAGACTTAAGATTCGAAAAGTCAAACCATATCCAACAGGTCAAAACTTTAGCTTAAATACAAACTGCAGCTAAAGGCCCAAAAATCCATAAGTACATCAGATTTATGAAGTCACCCCTCCTTGCTGGCATGCCTGGTATGTGGGCCTGAGTAGAAATGAAAGGTAATGGAATGATGGTAAACAAAGAAGTAGATGAAATAAAGGGACATTTGTGTGTTTACGCAAAATCATTTATTCATTCATCTTCAGTAACTGCTTTATCCTGGTCAGGGATGCAGTGGTTTCAGAGTCTGTTCCAGGAACACCGAATATTAAACAGGAGCACACTTGAATGGGATGCCAGTCCATTGGAGGGCACCATAAACACACACACGTTCACATATAGGGTCAATTTCATGTCGGTAGTCCACCTACATGCATGTTTTTGTCAGTGGGAAAAAACAGAAAACCCAGAAGACACCCACAAGCGCACAGCAAAATCAGTAACATTCCTAGCGTTAGGACACCCTTGAAATTCCTATGGCTCGCTGCACACATTTGACGGTATCATCAGTTTGAGAAGATCACCACAATACAAAGCAGCATGGCTGTGGGACCAGGCTGTGGGAAGGAAGCATACGCCAGGTGAGAGATCGGAGCAACAACCCATCTGCATTCAGAGTAGCTCATTGATGAGCACTACTCATTCGCCTCATTTGCCTCTATATGCGCTTTGCCTGCATCGGAGCACTCCTTACAAAACTCTCTAAAGTAGACATGGCTAAAAAATGAAAAGCCAAAAGACAGCGCTTTTTTTTCTCAGTAGACATGATAAGCTGCACCGGTTTGACATTATTCTAACACTCCATCAGGTCATCATCAACCTATTCCTGAGGAATTAAGAATGTTATAGAGTTGAAAGCAGCAATTCATTCATGGTACTCAGAGGATACTGTGGAAATTTTTTTTTTTAGTTGTTTATAATTATTCCCTGATGTTCATATAAAAATGTTATTGTGAAATTTATTAATGAAATTTTGTTTTCTTGGAGCAGCAACATTAACGTGATGTAGGTTAATGTGGTACTTTGGACATAAAGACCATCAACACCAAGAGCTGACTCCATCTTCTTGTGTTCACTTTGGCTAAAACATGCACCTATACCAGAAACCTATATGCCTATTTGTGTTAAGCACTGTGAAAGAATCTGGATAATTTCCTCAAAACAAATAAAGGCCACATCCAACCAACACATCAACCCCAACACCTCAACAAGCCTTATGGCTCTAATAAAAATCACAAAGCACAAAGTCCAAAAGACCAAACTGAATAATGAAATAAAAATAATAATAATACATGAATATTTACTAAAAGAAATTTGGGCTGCAGTGCTCTGTGGAATTTTTTTTACAGCTAAAGGGGTACCCTATAAAAATGTTGATAAATTTCAAATAAAAGTTCAGTTCAGAACTCAGAGAGAATCAACTTAGCCAGCCTTAAAGCTTCTTCAAGAAAGAGCTGTGTGAACGTGGGTCTGATTTTGTATCATGCTGTTAAAGGGATCAGGTACTTTAAAGCTTTACTTTTACTTTCAGTTTTTTGATAAAGTCAGTTGCGCTGATTTACAATGGTACCAATGGCAATATTAATATTAACTTTTAATCTCTGACAACCGTTTGTAGGTAATGTAGGAACCCATTAACCAAACTGAAAATAGACCAACATGTCGATGAAGGAAGTATAAACCACAACTGACTTTCATTCCAAAATAAATCTTGGATACCACTGAAGCTCATATGTAAATCATAATATAGATTAATATACAAGTCATTCAGGATGGGTTTTTTTCTTTATGGAGGGCAGTGTGAAATGGATAAGCTTTAACACACAAATCAAATTTCTTATAATCTGGATGATGAAAGCATTTCATCAAACAGACATTTGGAAAGAGTATAAATGTTCAATACATGTACTGTATGCCTGTGTGTGTTTTAGGAAGAATATTTGATTCAGCGGACCAGGAAATAATTGCTCTTAACACTTACATTACTCTACAATGGGTGAGAAATACAGTGATTCATACAAATGCCAATGTACAATCACAGGTATTATTTTTATACAGAAGGTATAAGGTCTTACCTGAAACAGTCACTCTCATAGCTGCCCCCAGGGGTCTGTTGTTGTCCAAGTCTTTGCTCAGCTTCAACTCTCCTGTGTTCTGGTTTAGAATTAACAAATTGAGTTCATTCCCCTCTACAAACGTGAAAAGGAGTTTATCAGACACGTCTGGGTCATGCGCTGGAACCTTCCCAATGACACCAACAGGGAAGCTGTTGGATTTATTAGTGATGTAGTTGTTAAATATGATCTCAAAATCCTGCAGAATGGGATAGTTGTCATTAACATCCACAAGGTGTATGTGTACAATGGCCCTGCTGACCAGTGGGGCAGATGTGGCCTGGACTACAATCAAGTACTCCATCTTGGCCTCGTAGTCCAGATCCGTGAGAGAGATTAGATCCCCATTAAAGATGTCCAGCTGGAAGATTTCAGGAACATTACCCTCGACAATCTGATATAGGATTTGAGCATTTGTTCCTTCATCGGGATCTGTGGCACTGATGCGCGCCAAAGTGGAACCCACAGAGCTGTTCTCCTCCACATAGATATACATCTCATCCTTTTCAAACACAGGTGCATTGTCATTAATATCTAGCACTGAGACCTGTATATCCACTGCTGCTTTCAGAGGGGGGACTCCTTTGTCCACTGCAAAAGCCTTGAGGTTATAGGTGGCTACGTTTTCTCTATCCAGCTTCCTGGCTGTTCTGATAATCCCTGAGTATGGCTCAATGAAGAAATCACCATCACCATCATCCCCTCCCTGAAATGAATAGCTCACCCTGCCATTTGAAGCTGAATCTCTGTCAGATGCAGAGACTTGAAGTACACTTGTGTACACAGGTGCATCCTCAAACACATTGCCTTGGTAGATAGCACGCAGAAACTGGGGGGCATTGTCATTGGCATCAAGCACTATGATCTCTACATAGGTGGTGTCAGACTTCTGGGGAATGCCATTGTCTCGAGCAATGATGGCCAGAGTGTACGAGGCTTGATCTTCATAGTCGATCTCGATCTGAGTTGTAATGGCACCAGTGTCAGGGTCAATTTTAAACTGAGGCACGTTGTCCTCCATCATATAAGTAATGCGTGCATTCTCACCAGTGTCTTCATCTGTAGCACTGATGACCACAACAGTGGAACCCACCGGTTTATCCTCACTCACTGACACTTGGTAGTTGGCACTCTGAAACACAGGCCGATGAGTGTTGGCATCGGTAACATTGATGAAAATCTGTGCTGTGTCAAAACGTGTACCGTCTGAAGCAGTTACAATGAGAATATACTGCCGTTCCTGTTTGTAGTCCAGCGGCAAGGCTAAAGTAATAAGCCCACCACCACTCTGACTGGTGATGGCAAACCTATTCCGTGTGTTCCCACTAGATATCTGGTAGGTCACCACGCTGTTCACATCCCTGTCAATGGCTGTAACTGTAAGCACACTGGCCCCCACTGGAGCATCCTCATTAATCTTCAAATTATACAATTTCTGTGTGAAAGTGGGAACATTGTCATTCACGTCCAACAGCGTTACACTTACACTGGCTGAGGATGACATCACAGGAACCCCGTGATCCCTTGCCTCCACACCAAAAGTATAAAACTCCGTAGTCTCCCTATCCAGCTCCATACTGACTGTAATCCACCCTGTACTGTTGTTGATGATAAAGGGAAAGCTAGGTGATGTGTCTGTGAGTTGGTACTCCAGATGAGCATTACTTCCCGAATCTGCATCGATAGCTTGAATGTGTATCACAGAGTAACCAATGGGCACATTCTCCAGCACTGAAGCTTGAAAAGGTGTGCTGACAAACATCGGAGCATTGTCATTCACATCCACGACCTGCACAACAACCATACCTGTGCTGTTAATGAGAGGCGGCCGACCGCCATCCTGAGCTTTTATCCGCAAATTATACTCCCTGATCATCTCATAATCAAGGGGGTTAATGACATCAATGACTCCTGTGGGGGAATGAATGTAAAACTGTCCCTTTACATTCCCGCTGATTATGCTGTAATGCACTTTAGCATTATTTCCAGCATCTTTGTCTGTGGCCTTGACCTGAGCTACTTCGGAGTTGACAGCCACATTCTCGAGAACTTGTACAATGTACCTTTTCTCACTGAACTGAGGAAAGTTATCATTCTCATCCTCCACAGTGATATGTACAGTGGCTGTAGCACTGCGTGGCCCAGGATCTCTACCTTGATCATTGGCTTCCACTATGAGCTGATAGTGTGAGCGGACCTCTCGGTCTGGACGAATCTTGGTTTTTACCAAACCGTTTCTTGGATCGATTTCAAAAACCTCGTTCACCTTAGCCTCATTCACAATCTTGTATATCATATTGGCATTGGAGGGAGCATCTCCATCAGTGGCTCGGATCGTCATGACTTCAAAACCCACCTCTACGTTTTCTCGGATGCTAACCCTATACTCGGTCTGCTCGAACACTGGGCTGTGGTCATTTGTGTCACTGACGGTGATTGTGAGATAAGCTGTTGCTGACCTCCTTGGAGTCCCCTTGTCAGTTGCCATAACTTTAAACACATGGGTGTCTTTAAGTTCCCTGTCTAAAGACTGCAGAGTTGTAATGCCACCTGTCTCTGGATTGATCTGAAAGTAGTCGTTAGATCTGCTATCAAACAGGGCTTCCATGTCATATTCAAGTACTCCTGCATCTCCATCATCAGCGTCAAAGGCTTTAAGTGTAATTACTCGGGTTCCAGGGGGCTCATTCTCAGGTATGGAAACCTGGTAATTGGGTAACTGGAACTGCGGCGCCGAGTTGGTGTTTCGTTTTTTACGTTTTGCCCACGGGTCCTGCAACCAAGGCTCCCCGTTCTCGAACAAATGGAGAGCGTACGTGCTGCCAACAGGCATGTTCAACAAAGTTCTGTACCCAGGGTGCATGTGTTCTCTGTGGACCTTCCTGCCATCTCTTGAAAATGTGATTTTGTCAGCCCAGGCCCCTTTAGAGCCCCGTCCAGCTAGGGGTCTTGGCTTGTCAGTTCCACTATTTCCCACAGTGTGACGCCCCTGCACGCCAGACTGCGGTGTTACTCCCAAAACTAACACACGTTCCAGTGAGCTGGGCACGGTGCAGAGAAAAGTGGCACCATGAGGGAGACAGCGCTCAGTGGGAAACTTGGTATTCCCGGTGTTCCCAGTCTTCTCCCTTTCTTTGGCCCTGCAAGTAGCTCGAAGCGTTTGCGCGTCTCGCGCAAACTTCGGTAAATATTCATGTACAATTGTGGGCAACTTGCCCGAGTTCAAGCACTCCCCGTTTCCAGAATGTAGATAAACATAGGCGTCCGGTTTACGCTTCGCACCTTTTCTTCTGTGTTTACTAAAGCACTTCTGACCGTGTACAAACGTGTTGAAGTGAATCAACACAAAGTTTTCCGACGTCACGGATGTGAGCCTTAAGAACAGCGGGAGCGCGCGTCTGCCAAAGAGCGCACAGTGAACTTTCTGGGCGAGTCTTACAACCCCATCCCCTCTCCCAACCTTCACACAGGGTCCGAGCGACTTCGGCGTTAAACTCCGGTCTATTCTGTAAATCCACCCTGGACCGAGAGAGGCGTTCACCAGCGCTACTCCAGGCTGAAGGGACTCGGAAACGTGTAGATCGAAGCATCCATACAACGGGACGCGAATAAGAATCCCAACCCAAATCCATTTCATTAGCTCTTCCATGGCTCATAACTCCTCATGTGGAACGCTTAATCCAAACAAATCAAGGTATTAATACTGAAATGGTAAAGTAGTTCAGATAAACAGCCAGGTGTACTCCACAAGTCGCCGGCTGATCGCACCATGCTGCCGCTAATGATGGATGAATCGAAAACGAATCGTGGCTTTCTTCTTAAACGACTCCTTTAAGTGAGTCGGTTCACAAGAACGAATCAATCCAAGCCTTTTTTTTTTGCCCTTTTATAATGTTTTTTTTTTTTTTTAATGTTATGCTGTCTAACCTTCAAATATAGTTGGCATGGCATGCATTTATCAAAGTAAACTAACGTTTGAAATTGAATCCCAGGTTAAATTTGGTATAATCTTAGTTTCTGGCTATAGAAAATAAATATTAGTGACTCGTTCTAAATAAAATCAGGTATGCTTCATTGACAGGTATTTGCACAAGGTTGGAAATGTGCAAGCGTAGACTTCCAGCATTTCACAATGCATGTGTTTTGAATGCGATGAATCAAACGGACCAAAACGCGAACCGGTCCTAAGAATCGAATCAGTGATTCATAATGAAGGTTGCATGGAGCTTGTATATTGTGCGTTCAAAATCCGACTTTTCTGAAATCTCACAATAATAAGAAGCATGGTGTATTTTTTGTCATATATTTGTATATGCAGTGCTCGAATTTATTGCTGTGCAGTCTACATTTCCTACATTTCTAACACTGCCAATCGATTTGTTCGGGAAAAAATATGATAAGGATTTCATATCTCATACATAGAAATGTAAGGCACACTTAACACTAGGGATTCTACTTTTATGAAAGCAACCTTTTCGGGTTTCATCTCAGCACTTGACATTTGAAATCACTGAAATTAAGATTGGATCAATTAGACTGACCAGTCAATTAGGCTTAATAATATAATTACTAAATAATAACTATATAACAACTCTGATGGAGGTTAATCGTGCTTTCCATCACGGATCTTTATGCTTCATGAACCCCCACATTTTATTAAAACCACAGCTGTACAGTGTGTTGCTCAGGTTGCACTATTATAATGTGAACAGCCCCCTCGTGTGGTCAAATGGCGCACACACAAGTGATGAGCTACTGATGTGAAGGTCCCCGTTCTGTACAGCATGCATGACCATCCACAGATTAGCATCCTTCCTACTATCCTACTAAAATACACATGGTTAATCTCACCACGAGGTCAGACATCTACTTTCTCATGACTTGGATCAACAGTATGGACATTTTTAATATTTAGTATAGGGCCTCAAAGTGACTACAGTTTGATAAAATGTTACAAATGTTATTTTGTTCCCAGAAATTGTTCATGCTTGAAAAGGTGCAAAGATTACATTTCAAAATATTTTTTATTCCTTTTTTTAACTTTTTTAAAAAGAACAATAAAATTCAGGAGAAAAAGAAAGCATTTCATATGTTTGTGTCATTTTATTGCAGTCAATGGGTACAAGATTAAAGTGTCCTCAATGTGTTATGTTCAAACAAAAATGTAAGAATGGCTTCTGACTGCACTGCTTTAATGTTTCTATTTTTTTTGTTACAATTATGTACTTGACTCCAGATCAGTTAAACCATTAAATACCTAACAAGAATACAAAAACATCACATAAATCATGTCATCACAGAGTGTATGCACAGTTCAACCAGTTAACTTGACATTACTTAGATTTTTGATGATCTTGTTAATGTTCAAACTGTCTGATATAATGGATGCTGGCCAGGTGCTATTGATAGTATGGCCTATATCTGGCCTGTTCTGGGTGGTGTGGTCCAGGCATCTGGCCCTGTGGAGGCCCCTGCATGCGAGAAGGGTGAGGGACACGTGGCGCAGGCCACAAACCTGGGCTCAGGGCTCCAGGCTGGTTGAAGGGCGGGCTCAGGGTGCCCTGGTCCTGGGCCAGAGAGTTAGGGTTAAAGTGATGAGGCGGTGGGGCACTAACAGGCGGAGCACCGTGCTGAGGGAGAGAAGCAGATAGTGGGTGGTTCAGGAACGGAGGCATCTGGTTTAACATATGTCCTGGTGGAGGGGTGATGGGAGGTGGTGCAGTTGACATTGGAGGTGCCTGGTTGTAGACCATGTGAGGAGCCCCTGTGGCCTGCATGGGATGGCTGAGTGGGGGTGGGGGTGGAGGTGGAGGCCCGTAATGTTGCTGCTGAGGTGGAGGCATGATGTGGTGAGGATGAGGTACCACCGTCTGGCCTGCGTGGTGATGAGGAGGCAGACCTGGGGGAGTCTGCGGGAGAGGTTCACGTGGAGAGGGCATGGAGTTCCCAGAGTCATCCTGGATTGGCACGGTGATGAGGTTGCTGTGTTTGCGCGTGGTCACAGTAGCTATACGGAACGTCTCCGGTGGCAGGGATCTGGATGAGGGCCCAAGGTCAGAGGGAGAGGGTGGTGCAGGGGGTGGCTGGCCATAGGGGTCATGACCCTGCAGAGGCGGTGGGATCAGGGGGTGGGACTTGGGCAGGTGAGGAGGTGGAGGCAGGCGGAAACGATCTGGTGGGTCTGAGGTCAAGGTTGGAGTCGGGGTGGGGGTTGGGTGAGCAGGCTCGGCGCGCGAGGCTCCAGGTTTGCCCGCTCTCATGTGCCGATGGTTGATGTGGGCCTGTAGGTCCCGCTGAGAGAGGTAGGTGCGCTTACAACCCTGCACGATGCTGCACATGTAGAGGGATCCGCGCTGGCACTGTTCGATGCGTTGGACTGGCTCAGTGCAGCTATACAGGGACAAACTGAACTTATAATTTAGTATAGGAAGTGGAGGCAGCACACATTCATGCAATTCATAAAGCTTATATTTAACCTTACTTAAGCTTTACAACATTTAAAAAAAAAAAAAAACAACCTCTCTAATCAGCAATATAAAAAGCATAAAAGTGTTAATCCAACAGGAAACACCAATACAGTGGAACCTCTGGTCACAAGCTTAATTCGTTCCGAGACTCTGTTCACGACCCTATTTGTTCGCGACCCGAATCAGTTTTTCCCCACTGAAATAAATGTAAATATAATTAATGTGTCTCTGACCTAAAAAACATGTTTTTAAATTGTATTATGGGTTTATGTATGGCAAAAAACATAGAATAAAACGAAAATAACCTTAATTATAGAAAAATAAAACTAAATGAAATAAACAGATGATTTTAATGCACGTTACCTTTGCGGTG
>JAQMCW010000002.1:19561309-19572446 GCA_030068335.1 Chrysichthys cranchii
TTTGGTCTTCCTCTAGGTCTCCTGCTTGGTGGTTCCAACCTCAGCATCCTTCTACTGATATATTCACTATCCCTCCTTTGTACATGTCCAAACCATCTCAGTCTGGCCTCTCGAACTTTATCCTCAAAACATCTGCTGTACCTCTGATGTACTCATTTCTGATCCTATCCATTCTTGTCCCTCCCAAAGAGAACCTCAAGATTTTCATCTCTACCACCTCGAGCTCTTTCTCTTGACTTTTCCTCAGCGCCACTGTCTCTAGGCCATACAACATTGCTGGTCTCACCACCATCTTGTACAGTTTTCCTTTCATTCTTGCTGATACTCTTTTATGTAATAAGGTATGCACCAATTACCTTTTCCCATCATGCTTGAATAAATTTAGATTTTTGGATTGAGAAATTATAATGTAATACCCATGGCACTAGATATGCTAACACTGAGATGAGCCGATATTTCATGGTGTAACAAATATACTAACTCCATTTACTTGGCTACACGTGGTGTTCATCTGATGCGATGGTTTTATAATACACGACACACAGACTTTTTAGACATGGTCATATAATATATTAATATAATATATTAATATAATAATATATAATAATATAACTGCAAATTAACTGATGATCATCAGAAGTCCTAAACCTTTACAATGCCTAATAAAACTGGTAAAAAAAAATTGTGCCAATAAAAAAGATTGGATTTATTATCGGTAATGCATATTAAATAGTATTAATATTTTTTGTAATCATTTTGACATTTATGTTTACATTAATATTATTTATATTGCTTATTTTACAAAATGTTTCATACATTTTAAAACACTCTTAAATTTACATTAGCTTTTTTCATCTTTCACATATTACCGATAACAGGTCAGTGTCCTTTTTTCCAGACCTTTGTTATATTAAGATGTCTTGAACGTACAGTTATTTTCATGTCTTATTTCTAACTAGTAGAAGGCACTTTTAAGATTTAAAAAGGTCATATTGTTCAACTTCATTATTTCTGAATGTGAAGTTTCTGGGGATGCAGACAGACAATCATGAAATAAATATAGATTCTATTTCCTATTACTATAATCTGACACTATTTTAACAAATACTAGCAAAGATATTCCTATTTATATAATTTAACTTTAACTGACTATGCAAAAAACTGTCCGTTTGACTCACAACAGACGTTTTGATTTTACCAGCTGTGAAATAAGACTTAAAGCTAGCTGTATGATATGTATTAACAACATTAACCTTGGATTTCTCATATGTATTTACAATTAGTTGTTTTTAATAACAAATTTAAAAAATCCCAAATTAAAAATGCTTAGAAAAAAATGAACAATTTGAAGGGGAAATTTTCTGCATAATTTACTGATTTTAATTACTGTTTTAATACTATTTTCTTAGGACAGTGTGGACACAATTTAAACACTACAATGAAAGTTCAGTAATTTAGTCAGATGTATTCGGACTCAAACTGACTCAAAATCTCTCAATCAGTCTTTCAAATAAGAATATTAATCTTTTTCTATCCTCCCTGTGTGTGGGGTCTATGTCAATGTGCTGTTTCTGCCAAGGATCATAGCCAAAAATCGGTCTTTATCTCGTTCTAGCGTTGCCCGGTCCCTCTCCAACGTCGCTCTGTCTTTTTCTATCCTGGCTTGATCCTGTTCCAACGATGCTCTGTCCCGGTCTAAAGCAGCCCTGTCTTTTTCCAACTGCACTCGGTCTCTCTGGAGCACAACATTCACCCTCTCCATCAGATCCTTCTCTTTCTCGAGTATTACTCTCTCTCTGTCCACCTCAGCATGCTCCTTCTCCAGCAACAGCTTTTCTTTCTTCAGGTTGTCTGGGTTTGTTGCAATTTCTGAGAGTGTATCATCTTCTACATCCTTCCCATGTCTGTCTTTAATCTCCTCGACTGAGCCACAGTCTGATGAAGCTCCTCCAGCTCCTAGTGTCATTCCACTCCCTCCCTGAACCTTAATCACTGAGTTGGCTAGAAGTTCATAAATGTCGCCTCCCACTTGCACCTGACACAGCTTCTTGCAGGGCTGTGGTAGACACGCGATGTCACTGTCGCATTCTGATAAGGTCTTTTGGACAACACTGCTCCCTGTTGAGCCCTCCACAGCCTGATCCATCAGAAGCAACCAGAGCCATGTATTTGAATGGACTGCTTCTATGTCGTTTCCTAGATTTTTCATTTCCTTGGAATAATGAAAAAAAATTAGAATATACACAACAAATGGCAATATCACAAGCATCAGCAAATACTGATTGCACACCAACAAGTAAAAGCATTCTAGAGCTTGCCAGTCAGGCAAATATCACACTCTGTACACCCATCCTCTGCTTCATCAAAAAGCAGATTACCCAATATTGATCAATAAACATCAATAAAAATGTCCTGATAAAGTCCAAAGACAGTTTCTATTATTACCTGACAGTGTTTCCTTTTAGATTTTTTTAGATCAAATGAAACAAATAATATTAAATACTCTGTATTCAGTACCTTGTGTTTTGTTTTAAATTATCGCACTTCTTTTTAGCTTGCCTGGCTGTCCACTTAACATCCAGTTTTGCTTGATTCTCATGTATAAATGATCTGAAAAAAAAAAAAAAATACATGTTAATTTTGCTGTGTCTGCATGTCCACGTTCAGTTATAAGTTTCCGTATCTTCGTCCGTCCCTGTGAAAAACAGCAATCATTATAGTCACACTCTATGTAGAAATGTTTGTTTACATTATGCATTACATATACATCAGGAAACTACACATGTCCTGCCAACTCCAAAGGTGCTCAATAAAACATTAAGACTTATATTTCATAATTAAGTCATCTGATGTGTGTGAATCAAAGCAATTATTAAAAACCAATAAAGCTGAAACCAGTTTACACAAGTGATCCTTGTACTACTACACACTTAACGTGGAGTATCCACACACAAAAACTGTCACGGTTCAGATCTTCTTTTATTTTTTAATCTGTTACTTTTCACCAGTCATTTTAAACCCTAATGCAACGGTGCTGGTGACATCCCTACTTCTACATGATAAAAAATAATTACTTATTAACACATGGAAATGTGATCCTAATGCATGACCATGTCCGAATAAGGCATGGGCATGAGATAATTCAGACTTAGTCACATGAGGATAACAGAGATATAAGTGTGGTCATAATAAGGTACAATCACTGTGTTGTTCCAATCAGAAGGGGATAATATGTAGCCCTAATGAATAAGCACAGAGAATAAGCATTTATGCAAAATTGGAGAGTGATTTTTATTCACCTCCAAGAGAATTAAGCTAATATATTGGTGCCTCTATGCCTGACATAAGGTCCTGCGTTTGGACCAACTCGTGTCATCACTTCTGAACATAAATAATTAGGAAGGCAAGGGTATAAGATGATTTATTAAGGGTAACAGTTTGGTGACTAATAGAAGAGGGGGTATAATCACTGCCCCTGACTCTTGCTTCACATCTGTTTAAGCTTCACCTTCTTGCCCTAATGGACTGTCCAGGTAACTCTGGACTCTGAGCTGTCAGGACGGTTAAAAGTCTTCCCTGTATGATCACTCTAGAACTGACAACAGGATCAAGACGTGCACTTATTTATTTTACTTTTTTATCATATTATCCAGTGTACTTTAGTGATCCCAGGAATGCCCTGAGTATTGTAGCTCCAACTGGAATTACTGGCTAACACAGATAGTTAGCTTATGAAGCAGCGACAGTAAGGTTAATACTCACATTTGGCATCGGGGACAAATGTCCCCAGTGCTTCCACCATGCTTTAGAAATGTCTCAAATATACCAAAATGAAAATAGTTACGGTAACTCACTAGCTGTGGTCAGCGCACGACAGCGCGTTATTGTTTTGACCGGAAGTCGGTGCGTCACTTCCGTTCCGATAGAGCGGGCGCGAACGGCAACACTGGTAAATAATAAATTAAGGAAAGCCGAAAAACTTTTAACAGTTCATGAAGTTGTTATGAATACCAATTTTTCATTTATTATTATTATTATCCAATATCTTGATGAAATTATGCAGTTTGAATCGCTTTTTTTTTTTTAAAAAAACTGGTATTTCTGTGATCTTTGTTCCTTTTTACTACTATTTGGAACTTTGTTTTGTAAATTGATTTGAAAAAAAGAAAAAAGAAAAACTCTCATATCAACATTTCCTTCTTTAGTTTGAGGCGGATGACATGCGTTGTTAATTTTCTTTCTATTGTCTTTAATTTTTATTTTACAATTATAGTGTATTTACCAATTGTAGTGGAAAGGAATAAACATTACACCCATTACAGTGTGGGTGTAAATGAGCCTGAGTTAGGAAAGGGCTCTGTACTCCCTATTATGAAAATAGAGAAAGGGTTCTGTACTGAATTATTAATTCAGTGGATTTTTGGTGTTCTACACTTTATAAAACAGGAGTTCTCAAACAACCAAGGTCTGGTTTGTAAAAAAAAAAAAAAAAAAAAAAAGATTGCCCCGACCCCTCAGTACAGATTTATTTATTTATCTTATAATGCTAACGTTCAAATCTTCAGCACATAATTTAAGCACGTTCCATGACTAAAACCCACAAATAGTAATATTCCCAAACTTGCACCTACACTGACATTATTGATTTCTCAAGTGCAATCAGTGCCTTTCAACCTCACTGTCTGATGGCTGCCTGTCTGAGTAGCTACTGAGCAGCAGTGGAGCACCACAGGCAACTGTGCTATGCCTCTGTACACCACTGATTTCCAGTAAGTTCTCTTTCACATGCAGAAATTCTCACATGACTTTTCTGGGGGTGGGGATGCATCAGGGCTGGACAGGAAGAGGAGTATAGGGACCTGACAAAGTTGTCAAGTGGTGTGAAACAAACCACCTACTTCTCGATGTGGCCAATACCTAGAAGATGGTCAGTGTCAGGAGGAGGACCACAACCAGACCAGTAAACATCATGGGACAAGATTGACACCTACAGATAGCTTGGTGTACCACCTTGACAACAGGCTGGGCTGGAAGGTCAACACAAAGGCTGTGTACAGGAAAAGGGTGAACAAACTACCGTCTAAGGAATCTCTAGGGTTAATGCTATCTATCTATCTGCCTAATTGTTTATAATTAAAGCAAACAGTCATAATCTATTAACTGTAAGAGCATGTTGGGCTGTGATTTCCACACCT
The DNA here is from genome assembly GCA_030068335.1 of Chrysichthys cranchii. Classification (NCBI taxonomy): domain Eukaryota; kingdom Metazoa; phylum Chordata; class Actinopteri; order Siluriformes; family Claroteidae; genus Chrysichthys; species Chrysichthys cranchii. The sequence goes on from JAQMCW010000002.1 coordinate 19,566,505, forward strand.
TTAACAAAATAAATAAAGTATATTATAGACCCTGGATATGCTTTATGGACTTTAAGGTATATTATTTGAACATTAAACTATTATAATGTATTTTGGCACAAAATATATAAGGAACAGGGTGCAGTCTCAAACACAGTAATATTGTGTCTGTGATCCTGATCCAAATGATTATTTTATTAACAAATATTTGAAACCACTGACTAGTTAATTATAGAGATCTTCAAAGCTGAAAACCCCTAATTATTTGGTTCACCTGTCCCCTTTTACAAGTGTGCTACACAGAATACCTAATCTTCCAAAGAAATATTGCATTGCATCCCCAGTTGACATCTGCTTGTTGGCTCTAAACCTCTTTTATGATAAGCAGCTCTTGTCCTAAAAACAGCAGCCACAATGAGCCAAACCAGGTTTTAAGAACATACAACTGATTTATTTGAAACACTGTACTTCCTTATATATTTACAATAAAGCTTTTTAGATTTTTCTTTAACCAAGAATGAACGAAGCAAACAATCTTCAAGGAATATTTCCATTCAAGTACATATACATGTAAATAATCTGAGAGAATCAGAATTTCTAAAAACAGTTAATATCCCTGGAATGAAGTAGCAACACAATACAAACAAGATGCTGATTCATGTCAGATGTATTACAATGGGTCATTAAAAAAAAAAAAAAAAAAGTTCAATTGTATTTCCTTTTCCTCCTGCTTGAATATTATTCCAGGGAAATCAGGCCATAAGAGGTTTGGAACATTTACAAATCTTAAAATCTGACTTTAAACATGAAAAATAGTTCAATTTTTTTCCTGCTCATGTGGAGAAAAAAAAAAAAAGAAAAAAAGAAACCACTGGAATTTCACCACTGACAGCACCAGAACTGCTGCAGTGTCAAAACTTTTCAATTAGTCTCTCAAACAACAGAATTAATTTCTCTCTATTCTTCTCATGTGGAGTATCTAGACTGCACTCAGTAGAGTTTCTTCCTTGGTTCTCAGCTTTCAGAGTCTCTCTATCTCTCACAAGCGCAGCCTTGTCCCTCTCTAATGCTGCTCTATCTTTCTCCAGCCGGGCTCTGTCCTGTTCCAAGGACGCTCTGTCTCTGTCCACGGCAGCTCTGTCCTTCTCCAACTGCGCCCGGTCTCTCTGGAGTGCCAGCTTCTCCCGGTCAGCCAGATCCTTCTCTCTGTCCAGTACCAGCCTTTCTCTGTCCAACTCTTCAAGCTCTTTCTCGAGGATCTGTCGTTCTTGGGCTAATCTGGCCCGCTCAATGTCCAGGCCTGACAGCATTGTAGGGTTCTCCTCTCCCAGCAGCCTCTCCTGGCTCAGCACAGTTGGTCCCGAGTCCCCAACCCGTGTTATGCTGTCATCATCCACCAGAAGTTCTAACACATCACTTCCTACTTTCACTTGGCATATCCTCTTGCTGGCCTGTGGGCCACAGTCATTGTCGCCTGCTGATGATGTCATTGAGTGAAAGCTGTCATCAGGAGTAAACTCATCCTTTAATGCTTCGTCCAGGAGTTTAAACCATCTCCACTGAGAAGACCTTGCGACTGCCTCCATTCCAGGAGGGGGATATTTTATTTCCTTGAAACAATAAGAAGTGGAAAATCAGTTCACGTTTTTGGGGGGGGTCACGTGACAGAGCAATTTTTTTTTTAAAAATTCAAGCAGTCAGGTGGAACTGCAGTATACCAACCTTGTATTTCAGCTTGAGGTTTTCCCATTTCTTGGCAATCTGTTCAACCGTTACCTTGTCCTCCAAACCCAACTCCCTAATAATTGCGCTGAAGGGAATTTTACAAATAAAACAATCCAATTTATTGAACATGAACTACAACAATAACAGTCGGTGACTAATATCCTTGAAATTACCTCCAAGCTGCCTTGGCTGCATTTCTTTTCCTGGTAAACAGCAACGCGTTCGTGGTCCGCAGCCGTATGAGATTTCTTATGTCCTCATCGGTCACTACATAGGACAAAAGAAATGGGCTAGTTAGCTAGCTAGTTTACTCAAATAGTAGCGCTGTTGCTGAGCTACAACTGAAATATATCAATTTAATCCAACCATAATATCTACACGTTTGATATCCACTTACGTTTATATGTAAATTCAGAGCTGGCCATTCCTTATCCTAGAATATTTAATTCTACAGATAAGAAGACTAGAGCTAGGGCTCTTGAAAAGAAGTGTCCTTCGGCGCGCTGTTCTTCCCGTACAACAAAATGGCGCCAGCCCTAACTCCTCCTACAGCAGAGCAAGTACCCTAGCATATTAGCCCCTTAGCAAGGAGCAATCAAGTGGGAAACAACCAACTAGGTGTGTTCTGTCTGCTTGTGTTTCTGCCTCTGACAATAACAAGTGTTTAAGAAAATCGAGTCTTCGACACTATTTTGAATGATGTTTATTTTTCTTTCCACAAAATGTGACTTTGCTACTCGGGTTATAAGCAATGGAACTAACTCACTGCGCGCTCAGGTAATTATAATCAATATAACATAAACAAATGAAATAAAATAGTCATATGTAAGTAGACTTCATAAAATGTATTTCATATAAAATGGGACACTTCATGAACTGACTCTAGCATTTATTAAAGGTCCACTATTTAGGATTTAGGGGGGATTTGTAGTAGAAATGGAAGATAATGTTAAGTTTATTTTCATTAGCGTATAATTACCTGGGGGCCAGATCCAGCTTTTAGTAGCAGGGTGGGCCAGGAAGATATGAATTTTTATTTTTTTTATTTATTTATTTTGTGTGTGTGGGGGGGGTATAGATAGATCGATTAATCAATCGATAGATGCAATGGATTAATGATCACAAAAGTAAAATAAGCATTAGGTTTTGCTCAACATACTGCCAAACATAGCAACGTATGCTAGGTTATACATAGATTAGCTTTGAATTCTAATTAAAAATAAAAAAGACATATAATTTATAATCTCTCTCTTCCCCTCAGGTGGGTGGGCCAGGGTTGTGAGTGGCCCCCCTGTAGAGCCAGGCCTGCGTGTAACTATGAATCATTTTGTTTTTGTAAGCTTAGAATGAGCTCTTTATTTCTACATAGGGTGCAGGTCCACTTCCACAAAGTGGCCATGTTGCACCACTACAGTAGCCCAGAAAGGACAAAACCTCTAAAGAGCGCCTTCCGCATTTTCACAAGTAGCAGAATGAATCTGGAAGGAAGCACTGGAGGGAAGGTGAAGGAAAAGAAAAAAGGAGAAAGAAGTGCAATTCATGTTTGCTGGTGTTGGGTAACAAGTCTGAGAATAGACATATAGAAAAATGGAGGCACATACTTATTATTAAGCGTGGGAAAAAGCCAGGGATTGCAAATGTAATTACTTGGAAGTATGGTAAGGGCACCTGACAGCCACAGTACATTCTAATACAAGCTTGAAATTGTAGAGGTAAGAGAAAGCCTTTCAGTTGGTTGCAATCATCTGAATCCTACACAGTACACCTTTAAAGTTGCACATACACTATTGTGCACATACAGTTGATCCTTGAATTAACGGGCTAATTGGGGGAGAGGTTGTCCGTAGACTTGAAAAGTCTGATGATGTGAAGTGTTTTAGTGTGGGGGGTTAAGATAATGGAAATCCAAGGAAAAACACCACTAAGGTCCATAAAAGTGATACCCAAGTACTGTACACATGACAAGCAGAATAACGACCAACATAAATAGGTAAGTATGTTGAGAAAAATTTGAGGTGAAAAACAACAAATAATCGCTGAAAAAACAGTATCGCTTCACAACGACCACAGCTCAACTGACACTTGTAAGTAACTACCAAATTTCCCCAACGATAGGCTGTGGCTTATACATCAATTTTACAAACATGTGTATGGGTGCGGCTTGCTTAAATGGGGCGGCCTATCGAAAAACCTAAAGGTGACATACCCCAATGAGTCACTGAATTAAAATTTTTCAGAGGTGAGAAACCCAATTATGACCCCCTTTGAAGTCCTCAAGTGCCATTTCAGTCGCCATTCCTCGTGTCTTCATTTGATGGCTATTGTTGAAACTATGCGATTGTTCTCATGCTGCGCGAGAATCCATTCTTTAAGTCGCTTCTCCAAGTTTGCTTCCCTTGTACGTCTTACACACCTACGTGGCGGAAGCGCATGCAAAGCTTCCTCATCTTTCTGCTAATTTCTCACTTGTCTTTCATCATCTTCAAAGTGGCATCCAGCTGCATGATTGCCATTTTCTTTCGCAAAAGCAACAACCTGGAGCTTAAATTCTGCAGCGTAGGACTTGCGTTGCGGCATGATATTGGGAAGTGCAAAATTTTATCAATTTAATTGTTCACGCTCAACTATAATGTCACTATAGAGTTGCAAAAGCCTACAGGGATGTGCCAAATTAGATACTTTTACTTCAGACTGGCCGCAGCTAATAACATGGGGCAGCTTATCTTAGAGTTTTAAAACATAAATGAGTATTTTCTGCGGCTTATAGAATGGGGCGCCGTATAACATGGGGCGGCTTATCGTTGGGGAAATATGGTAGTAGCACGCATGCCAAGGCCCACCTAGCGGACAGTTGCTGAACTACTGGACTCAGTTCGCAACACCCGGGATTTTTAAACTTTCGTACTGGACATTCTGGTTAATGGATTATGTATTCAGACCAGCAGATTTTGTCCGTTGCATCCAATATCCATTAATGCGGTGTCCGTAGATGAGAGGATCAACGGTACAACACATTTAGAAGAGGGAAAAGAGGCAAATCAAAATCATGTGTTTTACAGTAATCTTAGCATGTTTGTTGCACAGGGTTTAGCAGAACTACTAAGCATATATATGTGTATTTATGCAGTTATATTTTGTTGTGTTCAGTGTTTCATTCAATAGCAAGTAACAAATTGGAGAGAGACATCTGATTTTAGGAAGCTACAGGCCGTAAGAATGTAAGAGGCATACCCCTAACATGTTCAGCTATGACAATGTCTCTGTGCACAAAGTGATGTCCAAGGTTGGCATGGAAGAACTTGATTGGCCAGCACAGTGCCCTGAACTCAACCCAAGTGAAAATCTTTTGGTCTGGAGGTTATAATATCAACAGAGAGGGGACTTATCAGGAATAAGATTTAAAAAAAAAAAAAGTAAGTACACAGGTGTTGTTTAGGTGTCTGCATAGTGTAATTCACCAGAATAAGGTCACAAGAATATAATACAACAATATGATTACAATAATATTGGTACTAATTAAGTCTATACTCCCAGTAATAACTGGACAATGTCTTATTATATTCTGTCTTTGTAGATAAGATATTCAGAACCAATCATAATCTGCTGATTTCTCTCTGACTATAGAAAGCAATGCTTTAAGTGTCACAGTAATTATGTGACAACACATGAATTAAATCCTGATTTTCTCAGTTTAACTTGGGTTTAGGCTGCTATCTATTATGTTCACCAACAGTTTGTCTCAAACTAATTAAGCCACTTGACCTTATCGTGTGTACCTACCTGGCTATAAATAATAGAGTGGAACTTTTACTTGAGGTGATATAGGAAAAGGCAAGAGATCAAGCCAATGGAGTGATGGATGACTTGCTTTCATGTGCTGGTTTTAAGGAAAGTCTGTAGATTTTCAGTGGAATTCAAATTTAGTGTGATTGGACATATTCACATGTGTACAGTACAAAGGCTATTGTGTGGTTGTATGGTGAGTAGAAAATATTTGCATTTACAGTAACAGCATAAGCAAAAAAATGCAAGTATTTATATTTTAAAATACTTTCAAAAGTATTTCAAAGAAGCTCATAGTTTCCTATGGTTCACCATGGAAACTGGTCGAGTTTGATTTGTATATTATGTTGAATTAAAATTACAAAACTTTGGGGACATGAATTTCCCTTATTAGTGAGTTTTGTTATCATTGTGGTGTGTGTGTGTACACACACACACACACACATATATACATA
>JAQMCW010000002.1:19575800-19588943 GCA_030068335.1 Chrysichthys cranchii
ACACACACACACACACACACACACACTTGCCATTGCTAATGATGAGTAGGATCCCTCACCATGGAAAAAAAGCATGGCCTTTTGGTGTTAGAATTCCATAATTACCCTACTGTTTTTGGTATGTAAAAATAATTATAAATGATAACATTAAATGTTAAAGTGTACAGCATTTCAATCAAATCTAAAGAAGGGTCTGCGTCAGTGAGACAGCACAGCTCGCATTAGTTAGACTGCAAATGTTTACAAATGAACTTTGGTAGCCTATCCATCACGCTTCGCGTGCTCTTGTTTGATGCAATTAGCTGTAGCTGCGGGAGACACCTGTACCTGGAACGAGCCTGTCAGCCAATCAGGATCCAGCTACAACTCATCATGACGTAGGCACCAGCAGAGCAGAGCAGAGCAGAGCGGGGTGGGCGGGGCTTTCCAGCTAGAGTTGTAGAACCACTCGATTAGTAATGAGATGTGGCAGAGCCTTCACTGCTGAAAGTAAGTATAAATGTCGCTGTTTTGGGATTAGATACAAGGACAGACAGGCATTGTTTCATCTCTTCTGTCTACCACGTAAAGGCAGTGATGGGGGTCTGTTTTGCATGGCTGTAAAAACCGTGTTCGCATCCTGTTTGTTCTTTTTATGTAAGTGATAGTGATCTGTTCTGTAAATGCAACTTGATTTGCACCATAAAACAATTTTTGGATCGCATGTGCTTAGCTTATCACTTTAAGTTCAGGTCTTTGTTATATACGGGGGAAAAGGAGGAAAAACCCGTCTCGTGGGGTGAGGAGTGAGGTACTGGATGCAGCTGTTGTGAACATATCAGAGAGTGGTGATTTTATACCAGCTTTAACCAGGTATCCTGATTTGATGGCGCACCTGTTCTCAGCTTAATGTAACTAGGCTATATCCGGGCAGATATCCTCGTCCCTCGTGAAGTGTGGAAGTTATTTAACAAGCTGCACATTTATAAACTGCATATTTATGAGACCACCAGGATATTTCTTATTGTGCAGAGTACAGTTCTAACCCCCCACCCCCTACGCGCACACACCCCTTTCTTTTTGCATTATTAAAAAAAACACTGTAGATTTTTTTGGTCTGCGTTAGGTTGCTTTCATTTTCCTGTCAGCAAAATCAGAATCTGATTGTGAATGAGCTCTAGATACTTAATACATGTGTGCAGACAAAGAGTACATTTGTTCAAGTTCCCCTTAGGACAGGAAACCTGATTTTTGTTCATATATATGTACAGGTGATTTATTATATTTAAAAAAAAAACCAAAAAAAAAAAACCCAACCAATAAATATGTTCAATCTCTGGCAGTTGATTATGATATTGTTAAAAGTATTTTACATTTGACTTGGACATTTGATTTGTGCAAATGAGGCTGTGTGTACTTTAATAAAAGTCTTAAAAAACAATCTTTTTAGTCTTTAAGTCAGTCTTTGTTTTAATATTTCTATCACTATGAAGATGTTCTCCAAGAGATTTTTTTTATATAGGCTGCAAAAAATGTCATGCACTGAAAGATATTTTAACCTATAAACTGAAAAATCACAAATGTTTTGATAAATTCTTCCACAATCTCCTTCTAGCTAAGGTTGGGAATGAACATGGCATTTGCCCATTCAGTCACAAGAGCATTGGTGAGGTCATGTGAGAAGGTGTTCAGTGGGGATAAGGCAAGTTAACTCAAGTTCTTCCTCTCCAACCTTGGCAAACCATGTCTTCATGGATCTTACTTTGTGCACAGGGGCTTTGTCATGCTGGAACAAGTTTGGACCTCTTAATTCCAGTGAAGGGAAACTGTCTGTCAAAGACATTCTGTACAGTTGTGTGCTTCCAAATCTGTGTGCAGTTTGGGGGAATGTAGGTGGGAAATCTCATGCATTTCTTACTTTTGCTGACAATCCAATTTACTCTAATTGTGGTGAAGAGATCTAAATAAGCAAGAGTTACCAGTGGTTAATTAAGAGACCCTGTCAGAACACGAGTGCTGTAAGAGTTGATTTTACTGTGTGAATATTCTGTCTGTGTTCAAACCTAGTCCAGATACACTTTATCCTTGACAGTTCAACACACTTGCAGCACAAGTGGGTCATGTTGAACTAGTCTACAGCAGATACCAAGTACCAAGAATCACTTATGTGCTGGGAGGTGGCATCTGTTGCTTTAATACCAAATTTCCCAGAGGAACCTTCCTGAGGGATTAATAAAGTTCTATCTATTTATCTAATACAGCAATTGGTGAAATACAAATGCAAGTTTAATAGTTGGTATTATTTGGAAATAATTCAGCAAACATGTTTCTAAATTATTTGTCTCAAGGTGACCAAAAATACCCTGCTTTTTTTTGATTATCATTTCTTTCTCATCTAGAGATTATTTACCTGTAGTTTAACAAGATCAAAGCAATGTATACGTCTTGATTTTTTTGATGTGCAATTAGTATTAATGAGGATATTTAAGTTTAAGCTGCTTCTTTAAGATGACTGAGCTATGGTTTGATTTTGAGATGTATAAAGTGAGAAGTGTCTTGACCCTCTAGACATATTGTTCCAGACATATTGTTATTTTTATCTTCAGACAGCCTGACTCCATGAATGGCCTTTCCAGCTTGCTCAGTGTCTTGTTTTCTGAGTTCGAAAAATGAAACAGTATTACATGTGGGTCATGTGATTTTGTATTTGTATGACTTGTTTTCACTGTATCTGCTAATTTCAATGGTTTCACATTGTGGAACAGTTCTCAGAGTAATAAACTGTGAGACTGACATCGTGTCTGATTTCAACAGCTGCAGTAGAGGTCAGCGCTTACTCCCTCTGCATTTTATATGTTGAATTACTCATGATTTCACTCAGCATCCGCACTGTTGTCAGCATTAATTTGTGCCCTCTTGCCCTTGAACTGCCCTTGAACTTAGTTTGTTCATTCTGCCCCAAGAGATGCTCTCCGGTTGATATTCCCCTGTTGTGACGCACAGGAGGCTTGTTATCCCAGAGATGTCACTCTGTTGCAGATTTTGCCACTTCTGACATTTTGATTATTTGCTCAGAGCAAGTGAACATTTAGAGTGTTCACAGGAATGATATCATGGACAGCTTTCTTATGGCTGTTATTTAAGAAAAAAAAAAAAGCTTGACTCTATTAACCCTTTATAGGGCGAAGAACTATGGCCACATGAATTTATTTCATCTGAAATAAATAGTCCTATAAGTTTGAGTTTTTCTTACATGCGCACACACACACATGCACACATAGAGGGTGGGCCACGAAAAAGTAGCCCATCTCTGGCGATAGGAAGATGAGATGAACAAGCAAATATATTTTTTTTTATTCACTTAAAGCCACAACAAATGCTGAAAGTGGTCACCGTTCATGTCTATATGCCTACACATGGTGCGACAGACGGAGAGAAAGGGGCTACGGCCTCCTCCAAAGAGCATGGCGCTGGTATTGCAGGCGGGCTACTTTTTCATGGCCCACCCTGTGTGTGTATATATACATGTACTTTTTGGAAAACTATATTGATCTTGTCTTGCAACATTTAAAATGAAAAAAAAAAAGCTTGTAATATAAAGTCTTGTAATATCCTCCAGTAACACTGTAGGGTTGAAATTGTGAATTTCCAAGTACATCAATTAGTACCCTATAAAGGGTTACAATTATTGAAACATTTATTTATTTAATTTATTTTGATCTCAGGAAATATTGATTTTATTCTTATGAAGGAGTGTTTCTGGCTTTTTATTACTATGATGTCTGTAATTTACAGTAATGTAGTGTAATTATATTCTAAATAATAAATACATAGTCTGTCTTCAAATTTTTTGGATATTTCCATCAATTACAATTTTTCTGTAATCAGTAACCCCAAAAAAGTATTACAGATTGTCTTTTCGCACTTCTCAGTAATGCCTCAAGCAAAAAAAAGAGCAAAAAAAAACCCCCAAAACAAATTGTGCATGGAGTGGAAACTCATGTGCTGTAAGCAGTTGCCTGGCTACTCCAGTATAACTCCTCCATCAGCAAATGAATTCTATGTCCAAGTGTCTGCATGGAAGTGTAAGAGTGTACATTATGTATTCCATGTTATACTCCACAACTCACCTGCTTTGTTTAGTGTAGTTCTGCAACTCTCTACAGCCACAGATTGCCTAATTAGATTAACCAAGAGGCTTTCCTGCGGTAATCATTTAGCTAGCCTCTTCCTTTGATGAACATGGTGCTGCTCAAGATGGCATGCTGAAGGTCAAATGATTTTCATTAAAGGAATGGAATATATCTTGGGCGTGTATGTATGATGTTTCACTCTTCTCATGTGAGGTGCTAGTCGGTCAGCTTTTAGAAACAAAGGCTTGTCTTCAGCGGTTTTGGGAGCTGCTCACAGCTTAGCTGTAATCTTTTCTTGCTATTGCTTCAGTAATGGATTTGAAGCCACTATGTGAGTACAGTGTGGACAGTATACCATTTGTCTTTTAAATGATATAATCTTGTTTGATTGTATAATACATTTAAAAAATTGTAGGTTATATTGATGTCATGTATGTTAAGAGTCAAAAGTGTGAAAGCGGTGATGGGATGTAGGTGAAGTTATTCTGTAACAGTAGTGCCCTTCTTAACCTCAGCACTGTTTTAAACAAAGTGTGTATCATAATCTTCTGTCCTTATCATATTTGTTCACATTACTTTACTGCAACACATTCATGCCTGTGACTTTTAAGTTGACTTCAGAGATCGTCAGCTCTCAAACATATTTTTTTTGCCTAAAAACTCTTCCACATTTTTTTTTTTTTTTTACCTTCACATTTACGTTAAAGTAGAACTTTGCCTGTGAATCTGTTTTTCATGTATTGCCTATAGCAGATCAGTTATAGAACAGAGTCCTGTTTTATATAACAGAAGTAATTTTATCCCTTCAATCTTAAATGGTTTCGGCAGATCTTGCCTCTAAAGCACTGCTGGAAAGCCAACTGTCACTTCACACACTTGTGCATGTCTCCCATAAAGATAGATGACATACTGTTGGTATGATTCCCTCATTGATTAATCGTAGAGTCATCTGCTTTGGCATTTATGACAGAAGAACTATGACCTGTCACTGGGTCTGAATGGCGCTCAGGGAAGTTTACTAGCTGTCAGATTTCATTATTTGAGTTTTAGTGGCTGTGTAGTTGAATTTAAACTGACACTGAGTTAAGATCTTTGAGTTTTGATCTTTGCCAGACCTTATGCAGATCTCTTAAATAATCCTGAGTTTCTAATAACTATACCACACAAATAATGGTTCTTTCCCTCTCTTACAGATGTAGCACAGAGTGGATCTAAACCCATGTCTTCAATGGCTCTTATAAATCCAAGATGAGAAAACGTGCACAGTTGCATCAAATGGCCATAGCTGCTTACATGCTTCCAGTTTTGAGAACTTGTTTTCTGCCCTCCTGAGTCATTAGTGGTTTATGGATAATTCTGGGTTTTACCGCTGAATACTTTGCTTGGTTTGCTTCAGAGGAGACATGGCCCGAAACTCTCGCCGTGGTTCCAAGTACAAGGCAGATGCCAACCACGATGCTGATTTTGGCTGCACGCTCCAAGAGCTTAGGTCACTCATGGAGCTCAGAGGCACCGAAGGATTACAGAGAATCCAGGAGTGTTATGGAGATGTCCAAGGAATCTGCTCCAGGTTAAAATCATCACCCACAGATGGTAACTATGAACTGTTTTTGTATTCACTTATTTAGGTGAACTGACGCATTGGGTACTGTTCAGTGCTTCACTGCTTCTCAGTGCATCATTAAGTTTTCTTCATGATTGCCATACCGACAGGAGGTTTAGGTTGCATGTGCCATGCTGATCTCTGTTGGATCTGATACTTGAGCAGCTGAGCGTGACCCTTTGTAGCTATGCACTGTTTCTGTAAGGATTGTTTCTGGAAGAACTTTGCAGCAGGCTTACCACCTTTAATCAAGATGAGATAAAGAACTCAATTGTGGTACTCGCTAATTAAATTAGGAAGCTGGTAAATGTGATAACTGTTTCCTAACTTAATAAGAGTCCTTCAGTTATTTTAAATTGCTGTAGGTATTCACTTTCATGCTTTGGGAAATCTAATTGCTAGCTATAATGTAGCAGCTTGTAGCAACTCCTAAAATACTCCCCAAGAGCTACATATATCTGCTATGTACTATCCAAGGCTGTTATTTCAGGCCAAATTAAGTCAGCAGTTTTTAATCCTTGCTTAGCGTGGTGGTTAGCAATCGCTGCCATTCATGTTGAGTCACATGGAAGAACTGCTTGGGTAGAAAAATGTAACTTGTGTACTGGTGGTTAGACGAAACAACACTTCTATGAATAAAATATAGTAGTCTTGTAGTGTGGCTTGTAGAAGCGATGAGTAAGACAGAATATTTGGTTTAAATTCAGTTATGCATTCTTGCCTTTAAAATCCGAGAACTAGAGTGGTTTGGAAGTTCAGCTCCATGCACCACTCTCATGTTGATATTGATGCTGCTGTGATGTGAATTGTTAACCCAGATTTGTCACTATGCTGGAAACGTTGCTGCTGATATTTTGATAATTTGTTCAGGGCCAGTGAACTTTTAGAGAAGTGTACACACGGAGGATACCAAGGATGACGAACAGTCTTTCTTTAAACAATGTACTTTAAAGCTTAAATTGCTGCATCACCATATTACACTTTCATTTAGAATATCCAAAATTTATTAAGAGTTTCTGAATGTTTACATAGAGATTTAACCAAATATAACACCAAAGCTTTACATTAATTAGAATGAAGGACTTCTAAAGACGCCACTTTATCTGCTTTTTCAGATTTGTAGAAATTTACATTGACACCATGTTTTATATTATTCTTATTTTGCACATAATTGCCCTTTTATTCTGGGTGAGCATTGTGACAGCAGACTTGCCCGACATTAGGGTTTATCCAGTGAGCTCTCACATTGTCCTGCTTTGTGCCATAGCATGATAGTGACAGGTGGGAGCAGATCGATTTTCTGCATGTAATCCCACTCAGTGTAAGCCACATTGCAGAATCCTCAGTGCGCCGTTTTTAACTAATCTCCCAGACTGCTACATGCGTCTCCTGTTTTGCTTTTGCCCTTGCCAGCACTTTTATGTGAAAGTACAGGGGCATTGGAATTGTAAACTATTTGAACAATGTGAGAGGACTTGGAGGGGAAAAATGTCAATGCACATGGTGGTCTGGCTTTTTATGTATGTGGCAGGAGTTGTCTTGTGTGTTGAAATATTTTTCAAGTTTTGTCTGCTGCTCATTTTAAATGTCGTCTATGTTAAAATGAATATTTTATGGCATAACGTGTGAAAATATCTCCTATATATTATAACTCCTCAGTTTTCTCATTAGTGATTTTTAGTTTGGCTCTGGTTCTATAATAAAATGATTTTTTTCATAGCTTGTTTTGTTTATTTTAATCATGGAAGGAAATAATCTGTAACTGATGAAATGGTGAATATATTGTCTAATATAGAGAGCAAATGGGCCTTTTTTTTGTTCTGCATCAAGATCACTTATATTATCAGTTTGGGACTCTGCAGAGACTCTGACATTACTTTAATTCATATAGTACAGGGATGTTCAATCTTATCCACAAAGGGATGGTGGGGGTGCAGATATTCATTCCAGCGAAGCAAGAGAGACACTTGATTGAGCTTGGCTTTCGGTAGACCCAGATTTGGCTTGGGCTTGGTTGAAATGAAAACTCACACCCACAGAGGCCCTTTCTGGATAAGATTGGACACCTCTGTTGTAGTAGCTGTACACTAATTTAGATAAATCTTCTGTCAAGTATTTGCTTAAAAAGAATAGCAAAATTAGATCATCATGTGAATCAGACATCCTTGGACATAATCTTCATATTGACCACCTTGTAGGCTTTGTTTAGTCAAGAATCTTGTTTTTGGGTTGGACCTGTGTTTAAGTTAATTCCTCTACCGAGCCTTGCAGGTTTAGGGCCTGAAATTGTTAATGCATGTGACTATAACCAGTCAGGTTTCAAGGTGGTTGTTTTTTTTTTGTTTGTTTTGTTACAGATCTCATATTAGTGTGCTTTAAAAGTCGATTAAATTCTGTGCCAGATCTTTTCTGTGAACGCTCTGTTTAACTTGGTGAAATACAGCTGAAAATGATCAGCTGCATTATTGATCACCCTGCATCCCAAATTTTTGCACTGTATTAAACTTGCATGTTTCTTGTTGTATTATTTCTGTTACATTCTGAAAGCTTTTGGTTGATTAAATGACATATTTTTCTTATCATTTTTAGGGCTGAGCGCAAACGCTGATGACCTTGCAAGAAGAAAAGATTTATTTGGAAAAAATTTCATACCTCCAAAAAAGCCAAAAACATTCCTTAAGTTAGTGTGGGAAGCACTGCAAGATGTGACACTAATTATTCTGGAAGTTGCAGCCATGATCTCCTTAGGCCTTTCCTTCTATAGACCTCCAGATGCTGAAAGAGAAAGTGAGTCCATTAGGCATTTTAAGCACCTCAATTACCAGCACGTAATAGAAAACAAGTTTACATTTAAAAGTCTATCAGTGTTATTCTGCTTTAAAGATATTACCTTGCATATATTAGCCTTGTGCTAGTCTTATCTTTCAGCCTCTGTTTACACTTGGTTTTAAAAGGTGTCTTGGATGAGCTGGTCACAACACAGCTGAGGCACATCACCATTTCCACCTGTGCTCAAAGTTTGTTACTGTATACATCACTTCCACTGGAAGGTCAAAGGTCCCTGCGCATGGTTATGTTCAAAATGTTAAGCCTGCAACATGCCTTCATTTCTCCTCTCCATTTTTTTCATGTTAGTGTGCTTTCACCAAAACCAACAAACCCCGTCCTGCATTAATGACATTTTCCTATTATATTTTTGTCGGACACATCAGGATGCATTAGTATTTACACTACTTAAGTTATGTGGTCAAATATTTCTCAGACCATGTCGGGAAGTGAGTTGAGTGAATGCGTCTTGAATTGATCTTGGGAGTCGTTTACCCTTGTTTGGGATGAGATGGCTTAGGATGCATTTTAATACCAAGTTTACACAGGATCTCAGACAATACAGTTTTACAAAAAAATTTTAAGCGTATAATAATTTTTGAAACAGTCTGCATTTGATTCAATTGTATTAATTGTTATAGCCAGTTGATTTACAATTTAGAGACTCTCAAACACCTGTGAATTTTCCTGTGTTGGGGTTAAAAGTATGTTCTGATGTTCCTCATTAACTAGCAATTTGCATGCTCTGTGGCTGTATTCTGGACTGAATGTGTTTTTCTATGGTAGATTGTGGAAGAGCTGCAGGAGGAGTGGAGGATGAGAACGAAGCAGAGACAGGGTGGATAGAGGGTGCTGCCATCCTTTTATCCGTCATCTGCGTGGTGCTCGTCACTGCCTTTAACGACTGGAGCAAAGAAAAGCAGTTTCGTGGCTTGCAGAATCGCATTGAACAGGAGCAGAAGTTCACAGTGGTACGAGGAGGCCAAGTCATTCAGATTCCTGTGATAGAGATTGTTGTTGGAGACATCGCTCAAATAAAATATGGTAAAATGCATCTCCTGTATCTCCAGTATTACACCTCAGTGACATTTTCTTTATGTAATAAAGTGACAGCAAATGAAAACGGTGTTTTTGCTATTTCTTCATCAAAGCAAGGCCAGTTTGTCTTGCCTCTTCTGCCCTGCCGTCTGTTTTGGCTGATTGAAAGCTTTCATTTCGGTTTGTTATGTAAAGCTTCTGTATGTTTTGTCTGAGACCTGACCATCTGGCCGGTGCTGTGTGCTTTCAGGTGACCTCCTTCCTGCTGACGGAGTCCTAATCCAAGGAAATGATCTTAAAATTGATGAGAGCTCTCTCACAGGGGAGTCAGACCATGTCAGAAAGGCACTGGACAAAGATCCCATGCTACTCTCAGGTTTTGAATCCTTAGAATTAACCATTTTCTTGACAGAGAAATATTTTATTACTGCGCAAGAGTTTAGTGAACTGAATGTGTTTCACTGATAAACATTTACTCAGTTACAAAATGTTATGAGAAGAAAAAAGGGCAAATTCAACATAAATGATTAAAAACAGATATTTATATATGAATATCAGAATATATGTACATGTTAAATGACTCATTATTAGAGAACCTGGAAGAAAATGTTCTGAACCATTAAATAGGTTTTATCTTTAATGTTTTGTAACTGCTGTCTTATTGCTTCAGGCACTCATATTATGGAGGGATCAGGAAGGATGTTGGTCACCGCAGTAGGCTTGAATTCTCAGACCGGTATCATCTTCACCCTCCTCGGTGCAGGAGATGACGAAGGAGAGGATGAAAAAGAAGAAAAGGAGAGGAAGAAAAAGAAAAAGGAAGAAAAGAAGAAAGAAAAAGAAAAGCAAAAGAAGGAGAAAAAAGAAAAGAAGGGCAAAAGAAGTAAGAATCTGAACAAAAGCTTGCACCTTCACATGCTTCAGTACTTGTATTAAGTAGGCTGCTAAGATATTGGGATGGAAATGTTTCAGGCTTGCTCGTCTACTTGTCAAGATTAAGGCATGGTCTAGTGTGAATAAAGGTTGTCCTGTGTACTCGCAATTCTTTCAGTGCTTACTTCAGTGTAACTGTGCTTACACTGCATGTGACTCGATACAACTGCATGTACACTTCCAAAGGACAGTTTGCCTCTGGTGCGCTAATGCTGTAAATAATACATAACCATTGGTAAATACACTATGCCCAAAAGTATTCAGACACCTGACAATCATACCTTTATGTGCTTACTGAACGTCCCATTCCCGATTTATTCCCTTCATTGAAGTCATAATATCCTCCTGGGATATTCTTCTGGGAAGGCTTTCCAATAGATTTTGGGTGTGGTTGTGAGGATTTGCCCATTCAGCCACAAGAGCATTAGCAAGGTCAGGCAGAGATGTTGGACAAGGAGGTCTGGTGTGCAATTGGTGTTCCACTTTATATCAAAGGTGTTCAGTGGGTTTGAGGTCCGGGTTCTGTGCAGGCCACTCGATTTATTTAAATCCACCCTTGGCAAACCATGACTTAATGGACCTCACTTTGTGCACAGGGGCATTGTCATGCATAGGCTTGGGCTAAATTACCTAAATGTTGCATTGATGGGACTTTGTAATGCTACAGCATTCAAAGACATCCCTTACAATTATATAGGCCCACATATGGGTGTGAAGGTCAGGTGCTCATATAAACCTTTTGTGATCTCGTGTAACAGCTCACAGTGGTCTTCCAATTATTTTTTGTGATCCTTAATGAGAGCTTTCAACCCACAACAGATATCACACAAGTTGATCTAACTTGCTTCAACAGTGGGAACACTTTTTCCGTGCATTTTTCTACATGAATTTCTACCACAGAGCTTTTGTCCACTTGCTGTGTTTGAGAGTTTCTGGTGTTCTATGAAATGAAAGTTTGAAGTGTGGACTAATTTCACAAGCAATAATGCATAACTATAATGCCACACAGTGCAGAAATCCAAAACCATTCCTTGAACAAAATCTGTTGCGTTTAACATCTCACATGAATGTACCTTTTTCCAGCAGACAAGCACCAAGATGTATCGGAGAAATGCAATGGTACGTACTTCATATCATTACAAACTATCTGATTTAATTATGTTTGTCCAAATGGAGGCAGACTTTCTGTATCTGCAAGTGTTAACCTGTGGGCTGATTGCTAAAATTAAAAGCTATACTTTATAGTCTTGGCTGCATGGTTCATTGTGCTGAACTGTGCTGTTTGTGTGTCTATACTCCCCAGCCATGTGTGTGCCCCAATGACCTACGTGCCACATGTAGTTTACCTTTTCATACTGATAATAATAAGGAGCTTACAGAGACCTCTGATGTTGCAACACTTTTTTTTTTCTTTTTTCTTTTTTTTTCTTTAATGCTACCACTAGCAGTACACACACACACACACACACACACACACACACACACACACACACGGAGTATATTACAAAAATATTGATCCTGTTTTTTAATGCTGCATTGTGATTGATTGTATTTGGCAAATGTGGTTGTGTGTACTTAAAAGTACTTCATTTAAAATGGTAGTACATGAATTGTCTTCATGCACAATGGTTAGAGTAATCCCTTGTGTTGACACATGACACCACAGAAATCCTCACATAGTCATGCAGTTTTTGCCAATTTGTGTGTTTGATGCACTTGGTATGTGTACCGATGTCATCACTACTATACTGGCTGTGCAGATAAAGATGGAGTAGGTGTTGAAGGCCAGCTTCTCAATAGTGAGGATGGGACAGTGGTTGAGCAGAAAAAGAAATCCAGTCTGCCAAAGAAAGAAAAATCTGTACTTCAAGGGAAGCTCACCAAACTAGCTGTGCAAATTGGAAAAGCAGGTTAGGAATAAGTGATGTATTGATATTTGAAAATCCTTTTATTTACTTGTATGTATCTCTTTGTATTGTACATTTGTTGTATTTCACATGAAGTAGTAGTAGTTTTATTCACTGTAGCTCTTGAATAGCTGCATATGAATAATTTGCACTTGTGTTTTACTCACCAGGCCTTTTCATGTCAGCACTCACAGTGATTATCTTGGTGGTGCTCTTTTTGGTGGACACTTTCTGCATCCAAGGACTTCCATGGATTAAAGACTGCACCCCTATCTACATCCAGTTCTTTGTCAAGTTCTTCATCATTGGAGTCACTGTATTGGTAGTTGCTGTGCCTGAGGGGCTTCCTCTCGCTGTTACCATCTCATTAGCATACTCTGTCAAAGTATGTCTAAAGACTTTGCCCATACAATGTATAGAAAGGGTAGAAACATATCTATATCTAGAGAACAAATACACTATAGATATATGGCCAAAGGTTTGTGGGCACCCAACCATAAAATTATGTTGTCTGCCCTTTGTTGTTTTAATAACCTCCACTCCAGTGGGAAGGCTTTTTACTACAATTTAGCCCAGGGGTTCTTAAACTATGGGTTGCGACCCAAAAATGGGTCGCGAGGCCATCAAGAATGGGTCGCGAAGGCATAGCTAAATAAAAATTTTAGTCATGAGAAAAAACTTCCGACTGAGCAACAAAAGCAGCCAGCGATCGAATTACTCCGGA
>JAQMCW010000002.1:19628078-19657770 GCA_030068335.1 Chrysichthys cranchii
GTGCATGGTGTGTTTTCGTGTCTGCACTGGCCACTAGTGGTGAGTGGGGACAAAATTTCAGATTGAGTGGTCAAAATTAGCGGTGAACCAAAGAAAAAACAAGCTGGGGGGGGGCTGGCTCGCGGCGTTTTTTATTTTCTAAAATTAGCTCTCAGTGGGAAAAGGGTTGGAGACCCCTGCTCTAGAGTTTACACAAAATGCTGCAAAAAAGCAAAAAATAAAAGGCAGAAACACCTTGTTGATGAGAGACAGGTCAGAGCAGAATGCCCAGAACGGTTCAAGCTGACACGAACATCTATGCTAACTCAAATAGTCACTCATTACAACCACGGTGAACTGAAAAGACGTCAAATCGCCAAAAGGAGACCAAATCGTGTTCCACTTCCTATCAGACAGAAACAGGAATCTGATGCTCCAGCGAGCACTCCTGGAAACAGCAGCTGGACACTGGAAACAGGCCAGATGATATATCAGTGCTTAGAAAGACATTTAAAATAATTCACAGAACGTTATCTCCACAAAGAACATACATGTCCTTAGCCTCCTATCTCCTTTTTGTAAGCTGAAATGAGAGCGGAGAGCTCTATTTTGCCAGCAGGCATTTTGATTGACACCTGTGGCCTAATCATGTTGTTGTGAGCAACAAAATATACTTATATATATAAGGGGAGAGCATTTTCTTGCTGCGTGTTTAGATACAGCCAGAAGCATTGCCTCATAGTCAATACTCCGTTACTCCCTAAGAAGGCACCATTAGCTAATTAGAGCTCAAATATCTCAAATTCAGGTTGTGTGGAACTCCGGAGATGTAGTGTTATTGGTGTCTGACTGTTTATAAAGCAAGTTCAATGTTACCTGAGACTACATCAAACTTTAGATTAGAAGGAGAACTAATCCAAGCTAGTCAATGCCAGTGGATGAAAAATAGAATTGAGTTAAAAAAAACCCCAAAAAGTTAGTACAAAAACAAAAAGAACAGTGAAAGTGCTCCTACATTTTGTAGATGTATTAGAGAAGTAAAAGGATTTAATATAGCCTAAGGGTCTCAAAAACCAAGTAATATTTGTCAGTCTCTTATAAAATATTTTGAGGGCTTGCACACCTAAAGACCTCAATTTTCTTTTTTTGATCTGTAAGACAAGTCTGTAATGTATCTTTGCTCTTATGCAGGTATGCACGAATTTGTATTTGCTTATGTGTATATACAGAAGGACATAAATGCCATGGCAATATTGGGCTTTCGGGGGTTTCTTTGAACTGTTCTTTTTATGGGGATGAATGATTGTACAACATACAACTTTAATAAAATAAAAAAAAAAAGTCAACACAGGGTCAAAATTATACATAAACAAACTTCTGGCAGAATTGAGGTTGGATATTGGACCACTTTTCTTTGCAGAATTGGTAGAGAGCAATTAAATTTGTGTGTTTCCTGGCACGTACCTGGCATTTAAACACAGTCCACATATTTCTGATAAGGTTGAAGTCAAGACATGTTTTAAGTTTAATGGTAGCCTGCTTTATCCATTCCACAAGTAGCACTGATGTGTGTTTGAGGGGCATTCTCCTGTTGAAACTCCCAACTGTTTCAACCATCTAGCTAAAGGTTTGAGGTTATACTGAAGAATCCTGAGGTTCTTCGTTATTCCATCCACTTTTTGTAATGCAGCAGTTCTATCTCATTTGTACATCTGAGCATTTAGAGGTTAAGGGCCTTGCTCAAGGGCCCAGCAGTGGCGGATTGGCGGTGCTTGGTTTGAACTCCCGACCTTCTTCCGATCAGTAGTCCAACGTCTTAACCCCCTGAGCTACCCCCTGACTTCTGGTCATTGTGGCCAAACAACTCAATATTTATCTCTTCCGACCATAAAACTTTCCTCGAGAAGGCTTTTTCTTTGTCTGTGTCTTTTTCCAGACCTTGGCAAAATTGTTATTAGCTTGGACTTGTCAAATAAACCCTTTTTATGTTGTGCACAAGGAAACTACCAGCTACAGTCAATCACGATCACTAACAAGACGTTAAGAGGCCTTGCCTAGTTAAAAGACATTCTGGGTCTGAGTATCATGGAGTTAACAATATAAGTGGGTGTACGTATGGTTTTGACCCAGTGTTGATTTCCAAAAAACCCCAAATAAGTTAAAACTTGTTTACCAAACTCTTGTTGTTTTTTTTTCTAATAAAGATGTATGTTGTGCAATCATTCTTCCCCATAAAAAGAACAGTTAAAAAAAAAAATCACTAAAAATGCAATGTATGTAAACTTCTGACTGCATATGTTTATATAACATGTATCTGTATAAAATGTATCTTCATATACAAGGTAGATCAAATGTATATGTTTTTATAAAAACGAAAACGAAATGTTTTAACTGTATAATACATTTCGGAAATTATAAATCGGGATTTAGAAGCTGGGCTGATGGCTTTCGTCTTTGTTACAGTGTTTTTATGTTTGAAAGTGTATAATAATTACGTACCGCGCAGAACTGGATTAAGGAAGGGCCTCTTTAAAAAAAACATACCCCGAAAGAGTGCAGACAAAAGCACAACAACATTACATAAAATAAAATCCTTATCCAGGAGGCTCCTTAGTGTAAATGTGAATGGAAAAGCATAGCATAAAGGCATACAGAGAAATGGCTGTAAGAGCCTGAATCAAGGTCTTTTCAAAAAGTGATGAAGAGCATTCACATTCAGATTTGTGTTTAACATTCAAACACAGCCAGGGAGCAGGCTTCCCCCCCCCCTTTTTAAAAAAGGGTTTTCTGTTTTGTGGCTGGCTGGCTGACTGCATGTGGCACTATACTGCATTAAGACTCATTGTGCATAGCTTAAATGATTTCTCACAGACTGCACAATAAGCTTTCCGGGCATTTTTATCAAGCACATCTGAAAATCTTCCAGCTATTTATCTGAAAACTGTGCATTCCCCTGTTTTGCAGAAACCCATACACTCATAGGTGCGGTATTATTTTTAGCTAAAGATTGTAATTTAGCCATTCTCCTGCTGTACATTTGCTTCGCTTAAAAAAAAAAACAAAACAGTCTCTCATCTCAGTTGGAAATCCAGCAAGTGCAAGAAGCCCGAAGAAACGTTATACAACGGTTCTGATCCAGTGATTTGATTGGACCCGAGGCTTTGATATCATGCATATAAGAGCTCTGAGAGATCGTTCTGTATATCAGAGCACTTTCAGGTGTGCTGATACGATCACTGATTACACAACATTTCACAAATATGGATGCGGTTATGAAAATAGCATTAGACTGAAATTATGAACAGCGGTCAGATAAGAAGGGGGGAAGAGAAGAAAGGGGGCCGACTTCATCTGTTTAAATCGGGAACCCTGATATAAGCAAGTCTGTAGCCGGGAAACAGTTGATGTGTTGCTTGGCAACACTTTTGTTAACTAATGGAATCATAACCGACCTATTTGTGTTGGCGGAGCTGAAAGGTATTCACAGCCAGGCGGATATCCAGCATCACGGTGCTTCTGTCATGTTACTCACGGAGATTTATAAGGCTCCGCAAAACAATGCCATTACGCAGACAGGCTCCGTGCAAATTTAAACAAATCCTTTGGTGCAATTTAGCCAGATTAAAATGACTTTTTAGGCTTTTTCATTCTATGTGTACCACAGCGCTGCTGAATTCTCAGTTTGGATTGGTCGGAAAGGGAGTTGATTAATTTTCTGCAACCGTAGCTCTGACAATTGCGCCGGCTGCAGGGCAATCTCAAGTTCACATGAAGGCACTCGGTGCTGTTTCTATAGTAACCCCTTACTTACACACTTACACAAAAGGACGCTCTAAGCAAATGCATTAACATGTGAAATGGTTGATTTTTCTTTTTTTTTTTATTTTTTTATGAGGAGACCTTTAGTTAACATGGAAGGAGTCTCCAGTGTCAACACTTTGCACGAGTCTGTACCTTTAAGTTGTTCAACATGATATTTCAACATGACTTTTGGCATTTTTTGACTTATTAACTTCAAGAGAGAGAAGAAAAGAGGAGCTGATCGGGGAACAACTGTTTACTGACTGGCTTCACAGTCATTCCACCCTATTATATATAACTACGGAGGGACAAATATGATATTCTTCAAGTAATTACCTAATTAATTAAAAATAATTGCAATGCAATCACCTACCCCCATCATAAGTGGAACTCCGGTAAATCAAGTGAAAACCAATTTCAAATTCCTTGGGACCATCATCTCCCAAAATCTTCAATTTAAGGTCAACAGGATCAAGAACGCCCGCCAGTGGACGATCTTCCTGTGACACTTGAGAAAACTCGAGCTGACACAAACCCTACTGGTGTGGTTTTACACAGCTATCACAGAGTCTGTCCTCGCTTCCTCATTGCCTGTCTGGTTTGGATCACGCACTGCAAGGGAAAAAAGGCAAAATTCCAGCACATCATCCGCTCAGCAGAAAACCAGCCTCCTTTGGAGGAGCTCTATAAGAACAGATGCAGAAAAAGAGCAATGGAGACTGTCACATATCCGGCACATCCTGCCAACCCTATCTTCCAGCCAGTACCTTCAGGGGTGAGATATTGGACTGTTAAAACAAGAACTTCAAGGCATAGTGATCTCGTGGCCCTCCTCAATGATTGGGAAAGCACTCATCTCCTCTGCAGTAACAGAATGTGCTGCAACCGACTTAACACTAATACACTTATTACTATATCTAAACCTCCTGACAGACTCTGAACTCTTTGCTTCTATCACACTGTGAAACTGCAATCCATAGCTCATTATGTTATGTACTTAGCACTGTGTGATTTGCTAATCTTGCTTCCTTCGGTACACTGCACAACGCTTTAGGAGCCTCACTATTTAATGCACATCTCACTTTGGTTAAAACTAGGTTGTATTGACATTTAGTGTGCTTGTGTATATACATTTATACCATTCACATTTGGCAATATTATTACTTCATAATTATACTTCTTATACTTTTATTTAATGTTTCTTGTCTTTTTTGCATGGCAAAGTCCTTGTAAGTGTGACCTAACTTGGCCAATAAAACTGATTCTGATTTCATTCTGATTCTGGTGTAAGAGAAATTAATCACTATGGGAGGTACTGTTATAGGAAAATAATCAACCTAAGTGTGGTACAGTGGACCCTCGGTTCACAAACTTAATCCATTCCGAGACTCTGTTCGAGACCTGATTTGTTCGCGACCCGAAGAATTTTTTCCCAATGAAATGAATGTAAATACAATTAATGTGGCTCAGCCCTCAAAAACATGTTTTTAAAGTGTATTATGGGTTTATGTGTGGCAATAAAATATAGAATAAAAAATTTAAATAACCCTAATTATAGAAAAATAAACCTAAATAAAATAAACAGATGATTTTTAATGCAGTTTATCTTTGCGGTGGACGGAGGCGGAGGGATATGGTGGCGGTTCTCATGTTTCGCAATTATTTCTTTCTTTATTTCAACTGTTATACGCTTAGGCTTCTTACTCTCACTACCATTTCCACTTTCTTGGGACCCATAATGAAGCTTATAGAGCAAAAATGCAAAGAAACACAGCGAAAAAATGCTGTGAACATTTATTTTTTAAATGAGTTTTAAGCACAGGGAAAAAAAATCAAAGTTTGAACAATCCTTAATTATACAAAAACTTACTGCAAACAACCAAGAAAACTAAACTTGCATGAGTCGAGGAAGAGTTACAGAAGTGAGGAGGAAGATGGGCAGGGAGGAGGTTACTGTACAGTGAATGAACGCACGTCCGACTGAGACTGATTACAAGGACACGTGCGTCTTTGTTAGGTACGCAATGTGCAATTGCACAATACGCAAACAGGATATGGGAAAACATTGGCGCGTACAAAGCAGAAGGGGAAAATGGCCGGGGTTGTGTTTGTTCGGCACCCGATTATGTGCTCGTGGCCAGATGCAAAGTTTTGGTTCCAATGTGTAAGTAGATATTATTATAAATAATATATTCAACAGTGATATAAGCAAACTTTTTTGGATATAGTTTAGATTAATTTTTCCTTTTCATCTTCATCTGATGAGCTTTCATATTTTAAGCCAAAAAGTATATTCCTGAAAAGTACCTTTTCCATGTCCACTGATGATGTCGCTAACGCTACTGTAGTAACCGTTTTAAACTAGGAAGTGGAATTTTATGTGGTGAAGACAGATATGTGGAGTGATCCACACAGTGAAACGTTCCAGTTACATTATATGGAATATCAGCACTC
The DNA here is from genome assembly GCA_030068335.1 of Chrysichthys cranchii. NCBI lineage: Eukaryota > Metazoa > Chordata > Actinopteri > Siluriformes > Claroteidae > Chrysichthys > Chrysichthys cranchii. The sequence goes on from JAQMCW010000002.1 coordinate 19,634,313, forward strand.
TTGGAACGCCACTCAAACATTCAAATTAATGGACCGGAATTAACTGTTGTATTATAATAATATAATAACACCGACAGCGATACATCATGTATTTTTTGGAGATTTGTAACTACATTGGTTTTACCGGTCACTGGGTTGATCTGCGTCATGCAGATCTGGCAACTCTATAACTAAAAAACAGTTCTGCTTTACCACTGGGGACTGTTTTAATGAACAAATGCACCATTGAAGAAAAATTAAGTCAAAATGGCAGGCAAAGGTAGTGCTAAGAACATGGGGCGCAAAGCCTCTAAAAGCTAAAACACCCAAATAGAACAACAGAATATCTATCCACACAAATGCCATAAATACAGTATGTTTTCCTGTCCATTCATTATCTCTACTGCTTATCCATCAGGGTCTCAGAGAAACTGAAGGCAATCCCTGCTGACTTTAGATGAGAGGCAGGGCATACCCTGGGCAGGTCGCCAATCTATCACAGGCCTAACACAAAAACAAACAACCATTCACACTCACAGGCAATTTAGAGTATCCAGTTGATCTAATCTGCATGTCTTTGGGTGGGTGGGAAGAAACTCCACCACCTGGAGGAAACCCACACAGGTACGAGGAGAACACGAACTCTACACAGAAAGGCCCACTCGGCCCCCAGGTTTGAACCCAGAAACTTTGTGCCATGAAGCAATAGTGCTAACCAACACACCACCATGTTGCCATATTCGGCCTAATAGGGGTATAATATAAAGGGGCAGACATTTTGGATTGATGCACTAAGAAAGAAAAAGAAAAAAAGAAAAAAGACAACAACCGAACTCGAGGCAGTGATGGTTTCGACACAAAACAAACAGTTCCTTAAGGATTAAAAATTGAAACAGAATTGGAAGCCTGAGGTTTACATCCCTACTGCTTAATACTAATCATATGGCAATATTGTGAAGGTTTTCCTAATTAGCATCCTCTCAATATGTTCCTGTTTCTTTTTTCACCTAAATTCAAGTTCAGCCCTTAAAATCTGTTTATTACGTAGGATTCAATCAACTGAATGCCCCTCCCGAACCTGCCGCTTTCCAATTCACCGCATTAGAATGTACGATGGCCGTCACGTCCCGGTAGCGTACTTCCAAGTACTCACATTCATACTCCCTTGCATTTTCCATGCTAAATAATACATTTTTCAAAATTTGAGTTTTCAAACATGTCAGCCAGCACCAGAAAACAGATTCGCCTTCTTTCCCCTTATTCGTCATCTTTCTACCACTTGTAAAAACATGCTAGGCTCGTTCTAAGTTTGCGAAAACACAATGATTCATAGTTACAGGTTATTATACACTAATAAAAGCATACTTAGGAATATTATAATCCATTTCTGCTAATAGATCCCTCTAAATCCTACACGGTGGACCTTTAAAGCATGACTTGTTTTTGTATTGTTCCTGTACTATAGCTGTTGCAAGGAAAACTAGTACTTAAAGATATCAGATTTTTAAAGATAAACTTCATTCAAGATGCCATGACTCCTGGTTCCTATCACATACATTAAAAAAAATGGAGAAAAAAAATCTGTGATAAAAAAGATTTCCTAAAAACTCTTCAACCCTTAAATCATGAGACGATTTACTTCCCAACAAGGAAATTATACAGAAATGTTTAACGAATATCAGTGAATCCCTGTTCAGCAGGGCACCGCGCCACGCTTAGCTCACTCTTATTGACTTTTCAGAGCTGTGTGTAATTGCAAGCACCTAAAATAAAGTGTTATGCAACGTTCTGTGGACATCACAGCGGAAAAGGCGCACAGATGGAACCTTTAGTAAATGGCACTGCTGTCAATTGCAGGGGTCTGAGGAGTCATTAAATCGCTCCTCTCAGCCATCGCAGGGAGAAAAAAATAGCATCCATTTCCGCCAAACTCCCCCACGTATCTCTGAACCATCACAAAGGTAATCAGTTTCACAGAGCCATCAGCGCTGCCTTTTCAGCTGCCGATCCAAAGATCACCTTGGGATGTGACACTGACGAGCCTGGGCGATTTAATGAGTGCGGCGAGCTTGAGCGTGCATTCACAGCCTGAGCAATTCAGACCAGGTTATTATGCGTGATCATAGATTTTATGTGGTTTGTTTTCTCTCCTAAGTGGCTACCTAGACATAATGCAGTGTCTTTAATAGTCATTCATCAATCCATGGTGAGATTTTAACAGAACAGATTACACTATACTGACAGACAGCGGACTGTACAGACGTCCCTAATGGTCGGACATAAGGAGATTACATTACAGGATAACAGGGATATACCAAAAAAGAGTAAACTGACCTGATGTAGTCTCCCTCAAGAGCGATGACTCGCTTGATGATCTTCTGTTTTGGGTTCTTGGGAGATCTGAAAACAAATTTGAGAAGTACAACTTTTGTTAACCATCAGGAATAAAATGAGTAAAATTTCAATGATAAAAAACTCAAATAAAAAAGTGATATGACAACAGCGGCAGCAATGATATTATTATTATTATTATTATTATTATTATTATTATTATTATTATTATTATTATTATTAACAACAACCATAATAATGATGATGATAATAAAAACAAGAAGTAATAATAATAATAATTATTATTATAATTATTATTATTATAATGACAACATCATCAACAACAACACCAACAACAATAATAATAATAATAATAATAATAATAATAATAAAAGGAAGAAGTAAAAGAGGCTTCAGTTATCACAGAAGTTCCCAAATTAGGGGTCGTGACCCCATGTAGGGTCTTATTGTTTACAGAAGATCGAACTATTTTACAATGTTACTGAGTGTCACAGTCAAACAAGACACGTTTGAATGAGGACTGCACATGCTAATTTAATTTCTTCATCCATCCATCCATCTTAGATCCCTGAAATGTGACTCTGATTCAGTGAGATGAGGGAAATCAGGAAAACCCTCACAAGCTCAGGCCAAAACTCTTACTGAATATACATGTACAAATCCTCAATTCGAAATCAGGAATTAAACTGTAGGGTGGTCAAGGTTTGAGATTGCAGAAAATGAACAATCTCCATTTAGAGTCATTTGAAGAAAATGCTTAGGAATGCCTGGCTTCCACAGTGATTGTAAGAGCATTTAGCAATAAAGAAACTAAAAGAAAGATCCCTCCCACTCCCCCATAGAAGGCATACAAAAGTGAAAAACAGGTACAGCTACCGACTTAAGACCATTTATGTCTGTGAAGTTTGAGACAGTTAACCAAAGCTATCTGCTGTGAAACCCACAATACGAACAACACGAGTCTTTGCTAGTCCTTGCGTCGCTAGTCGTTGCTAGTTTGAGACCGACACAGTTGTCATTTTCCCGTCCAATTCTCACATTGTTTAAACAGCAAATGCCCATGGGTGTATCAGTCTTTAAATGAGTTGTGCTCAGGTGCACTGTTGGCACATTGTTATCCCGAGGCAGTGGAAAGCTATTGTGTGATTGACCAAAAAATACCTGATCTGCAGTTAATGGTGCAGCGTATTACTGTTATTTTAAGGGCACATTATCAAGACAGAAATATGCACCTACACAGGTGGGTGCACAACGCACGCACACACACACACACACACACACACACACACACACACACACACACACACACACAGCGCACAGACATGCAAAAGATTAAACATATAATTACTGCAATTACTGTTGCTGTAGATGGTCTGCTTGCATGGTTTCACTTCACACACAAGCAAATGGGTTCTTCTGCAGAGACGAGCTCTTGCCTACTACCTGGCAAATCCGCCATTATAATATAATAGCAATCTGCCAAAGTCCAAGGGCACCTGGCTCTTAAATGGAACGGGAGATGACACTCTGATTGGTTTATTGCATGTTACACCCAAACCACCCATGATTAATTGTATTAAGAGAATACATATAAACCTTGATGAACCATGCACCTGTTGCTATGACCATTTTTCTGCTGTTAAACGAGCAAAAGAGGGCGGCACGGTGGCTAAGCGGTTAGCACTGTCGCCTCACAGCAAGAAGGTCCTGGGTTCGATCCCCGGGGTCGACACGGGTGCCTCTCTGTGTGGAGTTTGCATGTTCTCTCTGTGTGGGTTTCCTCCAGGTACTCTGGTTTCCTCCCACAGTCCAAAGACGTGCGCATTTCGGGGATCAGGCTAACTGCCTACTACTGTAGGTGTGAATGTGAGTGTGAACGGTTGTCTGTCTCTGTGTGTCGCCCCGTGGTGGATTGGTGACCTCCCCAGGGTGTGCCCCACCTCTCGTCTGAAGTCAGCTGGGATTGGCTCCAGCCCCCCCCCGCGACCCTGAAAACGATTAAGTGGCAGAAGATGAAACGAACTAGCAAAAGTGGATTTGGACACGATTTGGACCTAAATGCACTTGCACCATGCGCTTCAGCTCACAACGGTAAATTTGAATCCAAGAAAGCTTGAATGCAAGCGTGACAGGCGGAGTTTCTGAATCGCCTGGCAAACAGACACGTGCACTTGTCCTGAACGGTTGAGTGTTGGTGGTCCATGTTTTTTTGTTTTTTTCATCTATTGAAAAAGTTGAGCTCCACGTGGGCCAGAGTTTCTCCTGTGAGCACATTTTATCGGCGCTACAAGGCTGCGTCAAGCCAATGATTAAAAAGTGTTCTGATTGAAGAAAAAAATTAAAAATCCTCAAATGATATCGTTAAATCATAACTGTTGTGACCTTTTGTCCTTGACAAAGCAAGTGTCGCCATGCGGAACACACGTCTCTGATTCCGCTGGGATGAAACCAGTCTCCATTTCTCGACTGTAGATTCTCTTTTGACAGTGATCTCCTGGCACCATTTCAGAATCTATACAGGAATTTCAGAATTTAAGCGAGCGGCAGCACGCGCCTCTCCATCACCTCCTGCGCGTCCTCCTCCTTCTCCTTTGGTGGAGAGCGTGATTTGTGCTCTTCATTAGTTTTAAAGGCCTCGGTGTTAGAAGTGCTTATCGTTAGTGCTTATTGTTACAAATGGAGAACGCTGGGATTTATCCAGCAGAACTCCGTAAACAGTGAACTGCTGGGAAGCTCGAATCTAAATACCACTACTCGTCTTTTTACACATTGCTCCGTCTTTTCTTTTCTACTCAGCTACATGCAGATCACAAATAATAGGTTGCAAGGGTTTCTTCCATTCAATACTCATGTTTTGTCCTGTCTAGTTAGCATGCACTACCCTGTGTATTCACTGTCCGGGGTTTTTAACAGTCATCTCACACTATCGTGCGTTTACACTTCATGTAGTCCTACTCTATAGTTGTGTTGCACCATGGTCCTGAATAAACGACGTGTTGTTCCATTATACAGAGGAACGACAATAAAAACCCACTTGATCTTTTCCATCACAGTGGAGGAAGTAGAACCTTCTGGTGACAAATATTTTAACACCGATTGTGTTATCAGACAGCAAAGAGGACCCAGAAACAATGTCATAAATAAAGCCATGACAGAGAAAAGCCACTAGTCAGCATTCAGTCCAGGAGCTGCCTCAGGCAATATGGCATCTTACACACACACACACACACACACACACACCATCCTTAACTGGGTCACTAGCTCACTGCAGTTTCAGCAAGCAAGTGAGGAAACGAGCAAGACAGCTATAGAAGAACTCACAAAAATAAGAACAAGACGAGATCAAGAGAGAAAGGCACTCGGCGTTCTGTCCTTTGTCCGTGTGAGCTCTGCTGTGATTGACAGCCCTGCTCATCCAACCAACTTGCAGGCACTGCTTGAATGATGGGTGGTGATTTGTCTGTCCTTGGGGAGGCTGGGTTGTGCATGTGTGTATCAGGAGCACAGCACAGGCAGTGGGGTTTGAGGAGCGAAGACACACTCTGTGTGCTCCCAGTGTGAGATAGAGCGAGCGAGCAGGAGCGCGCACGCGAGAGAGAGCGAGAGAGAGAGAGAAGGAGAGAGTCGGCACACTCGCAGCTCCCTCCCTCAACCAGACCTCTACCTTTATTTCTCTCACTGCTGATCACACGCTGCAGAGTTGAGTTTCATTCCTGACTGGAATAATACCTTATTCAGACCAGGAGGATCTTCTTCGCTTACGGTAAGCTCTTCTCTCCTCTTCTTTTCTCTCCTCTCCTCTCCTATTCTCTCCTCTCCTCTCCTCAGATGACTCACGGCTTTCGTATGCCATCAGCCTGTTAGAGCAGCGTGTCAATGCAGAGGCGCCTCGCTAACGGTTCTGACGGCGTCGTTTTCCGGATTCATAAGAACTCCCTCATTTCTGAATCCCCCCCTGGCTCGGTGGCGAGCTTGTTATCTCGACCTGCGTAGGTGGATTTAGTGGTTTCTACAGTGCCTAGAACACACGTAAACACACACACACACACACACACACACACACACACACACACACACACACACACACACACTAAGATGCTCACACTCCACAGGTATCAAGCAGATAGATGAAAGTGTGAATAATGCGGTGCTGATCTAAGGAAAGCGGGTTTCACCTTCAGGTCTTCAAATCAGTGAGGATGATAGTGCACATTTGCCTACGGTAAACGAAGTTGTGAGATTTTGAGGAGGTTTAGATGTAAAAAAAAAAAAAAAAGGTCAAATAATGTGAAGGGAATATACATGGAGTCATGAAATTAAAGGGAGAGGAAGTAAATACAATGCAAATCCATGAATACAGCGAAGAATCTGAGCTATTGGTCACAATATTAATTTTATTTAAGGGATTATTCAAGTGTTTTTTTCCCCAACCTAATGTCTATCCACATATCTCTAATGTATAATCATTTCCTGAACATATTCTCTTGTTATATGAAAAGAGCAGAAAGTTGTTAGGAGCAGTTGTGGACTTCTCCAAATGTCTGCCCTTAGACCTCCATTATACGTGACTACCATGTAAACAGGGTTTCGGCTTGTTTCTCAGTGCGTGGAAACGCGTAAAATGGCTTGTTGCTATGTTACAGATGCGACTAGGTTGAAAAAAATGCTGGAACATTCCTTGAAGATATCTTTAAGGAAATTTGCATCATGCGCCTCAATGTTTTACACATTACATATATTATATAGTGTATTATATAGTATATATATAGAGTAGCACAATGAGATCTGGTCTTTACGGGGGGTTTTTGTGCATAGCTATTAAATGCTTTGCTGCACTTTGGGTAAATCTCTCTGGCACAGACACACACACACACACACACACACACACACACACACACACACACACACACACGTACATTAGCAGCACAGCCTGCTCTCTGCACACACTCTCACGCTGCCAATGGCAACCACGCTCAGTATGCACCGCTCTGACGAACTCAACACCTTGCACTTCCTAACCATCCTGCATCGTGCTCCATCCTTTTTCCAGGACATGTTTTGACAAACTTGAACCACCTCGTGCTGAAGGTTTACGGGTCGAAGCCGATACGTTTAGTCGTAGAGTGTATTCTGCATTTTGATCACATTTCTGTTAAAGCCTGTTTTAAAGCTGCACCACACGCCATTCGAGTGCATTAACATCTATCCGTTATCTACGCCGCTTATCCATTAGGGTAGTGGCGAAGCTGGAGCCAATCCCAGCTGACTTCAGGTGGGAGGCGGGGTACACCCTGGGCAGGTCTCCAATCTATCCCAGGGTGAAGAACCATAGATAGGGATGAACGACCACGTACACTCACGTTTGCAATTTAGAGTAACTAGTTGACTTAATCTGTATGTCTTTGGGCTGATGGAGGAAACTGGAATGCCCAGGGGAAACCCATGCAACGCACGGGGAGAAGATGCAAACAAAAAAACCCCATTAATGGCCTTCGTTAAGAGATTCTATTAAAGCTACACTTGTATATTAGGGTGTCACATTTCAAAGCCATTCAACGATAAGTGCTCGGATAGAGAAAGAGCAACAACAAAAATTTAGTATAGTATAATATAGTACAGGATAGTATAGTATATTATATTTATAATAATAATAATAGTAAAAGCACAGTATTTTACATTATTTTATAGCATAGTGGTAATAGCATAGTAATAGCAATAGTATAGTAAGTTTAGAAGTATAATAACGGAAAACCACCAAACAAAATGGTGGTGTGATCATTCTTTGATTTTCCTATACCAGCACATCTTGTAGTGGTTTATTTCCTTTGTAGGGTTTTATTTATCCATTTCTAGATACATTTTTGGTTCATGTTGTTGAATGTCTGTGAAACAAGTCAGTTCGTCTTACGTTACAGCAGCTTTAAACAGCCGTTCCCGCAGTGGCCTCTCGTTTTTGCTCCTATTGACAAAACAACTTCACAGATTTCATGTTCCTAAGAAACTGCAACACGTGAAGCCCTCTGTCAAGACAAGTTTCCCACGGTGAAATGTAAGTTTTATTGAAAGCACTGACACTGGAGACTCGTATCAAAGTGTCTACCAAAGTGCATACCAAACGAGCTGCAGCTTCTGACCAATCAGAATCGAGAATTCAGCATCGCCGTGCTCTATGTTATATTATTTAACACGATTCACATTATCCTGGACGTTTCAAAATACGTCCGGTGTTTTCTATATGCCCCCCAGGTGAGTGCGCGTCATTTTGCGCAGGTTTGTCTTGTGGTAAAGTGTACCACATGGAAGCCACAAGGTTCCTTATCGCTGAACTGTCCTTATCACGTAGGCAAGCCCATAGTTATATAATATTCAAAGACGCATGGCAGGAAAACTTGTAGTTAAAATATGCCGTTTTTTTTTTTTTATAATAAAATATTGTGATAATTTCATCGAAATAAACCGTGCTAAAAGTGATAAGAAATGTAATATCAGCACGTTCCCACCGCCGGGTGCATACTACTTTCTCCCCATAGAACACTCTTTTCCTGTTCACATCCAAAAAAAAAAAAAAAAGAGAATAGATTTAGCACCGGGGTGATAAAAGGAGGAGAGAAAGACAGAAACACAATGGAAAGAACTGCAGATGATGTGCAAGACTAAAACAGAGGTGAATAATTGCTGGCTGAAATAGTTGAAACATCCATGGGGATTCTGTCAGCGGTGGTGAAGTGTAATTAATTGCATCTGTGCCGAATATTCGCTTGCTGAGCCGAGCAGGTGAGAGCGGAGGGACTTTATATTTATACCTGCCTTTTATACCTGCCTTCCTGTTCTCTCTATCAGCATGGGTTCCTGCTGATTCTAGGTTACTGCTAAATGTTAGCTGCATACCCGCAAACTCATCAGATAACTCCAGAAAGGGTGCTCGTTTGGATATAATGACTTAACGTGCTAAGCTAACACAGCATAGTGAAGGGAAAATTGCATTTCGGCTTGGAGACTGGAATACACACTGCAAGAATACGTGACCCGATAATCGGGATTATTTCACTCCATAATAAAATCGAGATTATTTATCACAATTATTCAGGCAGTTTAGGAGCAAAACGGTTTTATTGAAATGCATCCTATCACCTGGACCAAATAGACCACATTGATTCACGTTATAATCGAAAACGAAACACTTTAAAATGTAAACAATTAGACCCATTAGCTGCCTTAGTCGATTAAAGTTCATTAAGTGGGAAAAAAAAACAATGAATTGTGCAGCCGTACACTGCAACTGTTTACTGAGTATTACAAAGGTTTCTCATGCTAGAAAAGTAAATTAGAGGTGAAAAACTGTTTTCATTAAGAGTCGAATAAAATCGTACACACGCTACACTGTTAGTTCCTCTTAAATTGAATTATTACCAAGAAATAAAATAGAACTGAAGTTATCTTTGCAAGCAAGAGAGATATGAAGGACTGAACGGTGAATATAGGGTCTGGGTTCGAACCTGCTGGTTGACTTGGGCCTTTCTGTGTGCAGTTTGCATGTTCTCCCCATGGGATTCCTCCCACAGCTCAAACACATGCAGATTAGGTCAACTGGCTACTCTAAATAGTCCACAGGTGTGAATTTGCTTCCCTCTGTGTTAGCCCTGCAAAACACTGCCAGCCTGCCCAGGGTGTACCCTGCCTCATGTTTACAACTGGCTCAAGGTTCCCTGCGACCCTTACCAGATAAACGGCACTCACAGACATCTCAAAAGGAAATAGACACCATCATTTTTGAAACTTTTATTTCTAGAAACTTCCTTCTAGCTACTCTGCTAATAGTAGCCAAGTTGATGGAGATCCCTCACAGAAGTTGGAGTCGCTCTGCAACATCAGCGGCCTTACGACGGGGTTTTTTTTTTTTCAACAATCTGCTCAACAGTCTGAAGACACCTGTCAGAGGACCCAGGTCGACCTGAGCGGGATGCTGGTGAATTGTTCAAACACTCTGTTGACTGTAACAAGAGGAATCCCAAGATTTTGTGCAATCACACGCTGGCTAAGCCCACCCTCAGACTGACCCACAATACGCCCTCTTTAAAAATCACACAACTCTTTTGCTTCTGGTGTTCGCAGCATGGCTAGTTGCTCTAAAACATTTAATATACCGTAACCTGATATGAAAAATTAAAATTTATTAACAAGTTTGACGCACCAGGTGGTGTCTGCATAGATAAAACGTAACGAAGGGTGTCCATTTACTTTTGAAACGTCTGTGTAGCTAATGGATGGATAGTTGGATGGACGACTGGGACTGAGATTACTTTCATGATTGAATTTTTTTTTTTTTGTCTCTGCATACAGAGACCTATGAATCACAAGGCAAAATGATTTTTGTCATTTCCTTCGCCAGCGTATCCGGTATTTCTGTGCATTCACCAGCATCTTTTCAATCAGGATATCTACTCAAGCTTCTACTTTAAGCTTCCATGATTTACTCGTATCGATAAATATTGACAGGAGCAAATGTTACTTGCAATATGAATGAGAGTTATCTCCAACTCCAAAGCTCTCTACTTGCTCACACTTGGCTTATTTATTGATCCACATGAGAACAGAGTCTGATGGTAAAATTGTACCCAAAGTGGGCCATGTGGCATTTCAAAAGAATAATAAACTGCTTCAGACCACATCATTGTTGAATTCTCAAATCTGATTGGTCAGAAGGGGTTGATTAACCTTCTATAACGGCAGCACCATCAAAAGCGTCAGCCGTAACTCACATCACAGGTTTGTATTAAAGGGGCCGTCTCACCATTGCCTTAACCCAGTGTGTTGTTTTTGTTTTGAAAGGATGTGACCCCTTCCTGTTAGCTCTCTCTGCAGCAAAACCTCCACAAATTCCCTGTTGGTGATCCCTTTGAAACCCATCTCAAACTTTTCTTTATACACATGTCAAGCTTTGAACAGCATACGCCTTGTCTTTTCTTTCCTTCCCAGGAGATGACCGAGGCCGGTTTGGGTCTATTTCATACGGAATAACTATACGAAAAAAGAAGGAATATAGAATATAGATGCTTTCACAAAATATCTTCACTTTCACCTTAAAACGTAAGATCTATTGGCTTAGGATGTTGGCAGATTGTTGCCGATCGTTTTCATTATTGATGGCGTTGAAAATGGTAGCTTGCTACTTGGCAGAGAGGATTCTGGGAAGGGTTAGCCGGCCCCTTTAACGAGATCGTTATAATATGTTATGGTATCTATAGTAACAACTCATTTGCAGAGACTTGCATGGCAGAGGCAACACATAATCTAAACCTGATAATAAACAATGTCAATTTTTTATTGTCAGGTTTAGATTATGTGTGTCAGTGCCTTGTAACCTTTAGTAAGTTTTCTGTCAGAGGAATGTCTTTAAGATGGAGTACCTTGCACTTTGTGGTTTTCCTTTTTGACTTTTTACACCAAGAGAGAAAAAAGCACTCCGCTATAAGTGATTACAGGAACGAACTTGTCTCACAGATGTCCCAAGACATTAAACGTATAAAGGGAATGAAAACGCAGTGTTTATTAATGAACTAAAAATTGTCATCATTCTCAAATTGCTGTGGGATATGAGGAATTTCGGCTGCTGCGTTTTATTCTGTACATTATGCGTCATACATTCTTAAGACACAGAGTTGCTCCTTTAGAAATGAAAGAAAGAACAAAAAAAAAGTGCTCATTCGGATACACGCAGAAATGCCTTGTCTACAGCAAACACACCGTAGCTGATAAAACAGCTCTGCATTCGATTGGCACAAATTAGCACTTGAATTTCTGAGGTGCACATAAATCATGAGATAACTTGCATAAATATTTATGATTTTATTGTTCTTGGTAAACAGAAATCGCGGCATATTGATAATGATGCAGCTAAAATTGAAGCAAAAGACACCGGAATGAAAAAAAAAAAGCACATCTCCGACTTTTTCCCAGACAATAGTCTTAATAATAGAATGCAAAGCAATAACTCTGAAACTTCAATATAAAGCATTTACTCCCATTTTAGAAAAAACATCCCCCCACTCAGATCTCCATCTCAGCTAATGTGCAACAATGCACAGCAGTTAGGGAAAGCTCTTAGAAGTGAACATTCACCGGCAGGAAACAAAGAGGAACTAATTTAATTAGAGTGTGTGAGTGGAGCAAAGGCTTAACAGCAGAGAAGGGTGGGGAAAAAATGCACTCACGCTGTGTGACTGCACATATCTCAACGCTTTGTTCACTTTAAAGCGCATTAATCCGTACGCGCGGCCTCACGACAAAGAGATCGGGCTCACAGTGTGACTTTCTTTTGCATATGTGAATATATAAAGAGACACAAAAACTTGGCGAATGCGACGACGTGTGAGGAGCAGTCGGTCTTAGCTGATCAGAGATCTGGCCATGAGCTCTACTGTTGGGGGTTAATTGAGTAATTGTACAGAAAATGGGTAGTAACAGTCACATTGGTGAAAGAGATGCTAAATGGTTTACAGCAGCTTCTGACATTCAACGAAATTCAATTAAGCACATAATTAGCTGTTGAAAGCGACTTTCACATGTTTAGCTGTTCAAAGAGCCTTTTACTTACCTTTTGTACTTAAATGGAAGTTGTACAATTTATTGCCCCCCCCCACTTTCGGTTTTCTCATTTTCTCAGTAATGGTTCTTTGTCTCACACCACAACACCGCTAATGCTTGATTCTGATTGGCTGCTGATTTAGCTATATATTTATAACATACTGATGGCTGTGAAGGGAGTTCCAACTGCAAGGTTAATATTAAAGTGTTGGTTTTAACATATCGTCGTTTCCATAGTAATAACTTACTCGTATGGTGGATGCATCACATTACTTTTGATACGGTGCAGCTTTCTGCAAGGGGACATGCATTTTTTTTCTGGGAAGGAGTCTCCAGTGTCACGGCTTTGTAACAGTCAGAGGTAAAATGGTACGATATTTTCTGACATTGGGAAATCTTCAGGACAGAGAACGTTCTGGTTTAGGGGTAACACGGCAAACGCTAGTTTTTTTGTTTGTTTTTTTTGGGGGGGGGGCATGGAAACAGGGACTGACTTCCACACTATTAAAATGAACTAGGAAGTACGTAGTGCTGTTCTTTATTTAATAAAACCGTTACCCAATGATACGTTAAAATAACTCTGGTGTGGTTGTCGATTATTTTCCTATAACAGCACTGCTTGTCATGTTTTATTCCTTACACATGGCCCACACCCTGCTCTACACTGACACTACACCACTCATGAATTTTCTAGCATAAGTAACCATTTCATGTTAGAAGATACGTCATTTCTTAAATTGCACTAATACACAGTACTGAATATAATAAAAATCGCTACCATTCAGTTATTTGACTGTCTGTACCTTTGATTACATAATCACAACCTTGAAAGGCAAGGACGAGGAACATACGCCGTTCAGTACTGCGAGTCACTCGCCTGAAAGGTGTGTGAAACAAACCAGGTCTCTGCTTTAAACAGATGGCTTTAGTGGGGGGAAAAAAAAGGAAAGAATGCTTGTTCCCACCTGCCCATGTTGACTCGTTGCCATAGACAGACTAATGCATACATACTGTCATATAAGGAGGGGGGTCCTTGGCAAAGCTGCTTCTGTAGCAATACTGACAGCTTCATCTAACACTGCCCCGGAGCACCATGGCTTCTACTCTCAAGGTTACAAATTAATCAAAACATCAATGCACGGCGTCAACACGGGTTAAGCCAGAGTGTACTCTCAACTGGAGCAACTATCAATCGGTTCCTAATACATAATGCAACTGCAGCCACCACCAGGGACCTCCTTAATAAATAGCTTCTGCTGTGAAACAACTTATGGGCCTCCTTTTGGAGACGTATACACTGCACGGCGCACAGTTTTTACTTTCCGAGAGCATCGCACAATGCTTTGTTACTCTAGATATGTTCTCCAACAAGACAACATAATAATGGCAGTTGTCACAGGGTACACACGGTGGTTATTACTGAGACTGGCGATGTGAAATAATTGCTCGGCTCGTTCACTTGCCTTTGATGACTATATGTAGCAATATAAGCAATTCTGCCACTCATTGGACCATAACTGCTTACAATTATCAAATGAACTGTGATGCTGTTTGACTCATTAGACATAGAGGGCAATATACTCATGACAGACGAATTTGCCACTCAGGCAGAGACGTCTGGATGCAAGTTAACCAAAGAAGGATCTGTTAAGGACTACTTCAGTGAGCAGTGGTGGCTCTGAGCTTAGTACTCATTGGAATATTATAGTACTGGTTGGAAAGTTGTGAGGTTGAATCCCTTGGACTCAAAACCAGATTCTGTCAGGTGGCACACCAACATGTTTGGGGCAGCGTTCGCTCAGTGGCTAAGGCTTGGGGTTACTACTCATTCAGTTGGGGTTCAAGCCCAACACCACCAAGCTGACACTACAGGGGCCTTTGAGCAAGGCCCTTAACCTATCTGCTCCAGGGCGCTTGTATCATGGCTGACCCGGTACTCTGACCCCAACTTCCCAACAAGCTGGGACATATGAAAAAAGGATTTTCACTGTGCTGTAATGTATATGGGACAAATAAAAGCTGTTGCTTCTTCTTCCTGAGCCTTGGTCAAAACCTTGTTTTTTTTTATTGTTCAGTTAAAAAGCAAGTCTCTTTGGATAAAAACATCTATCAAGTGACTGAATACAGATTGTAAAATACACTGGGCATAGTGGAAGTGTTTATTTCTCCACACATACAGTGCCTTTATGTGTTGAGTTTCAACGAGATAATCCTAATATATAACCCAAAACTCCTGCTTATTTTAATATACAGCCAAAAAGGTCTATGTGTTCATGTTCTGTGTGAAATGATATATGAGAGCAAAAGGCAAAGCATCCATAATTCACCTTTTTTCCCCCCCAGCGCAACTGAAAAAGCAATAAAAATCTCCCGCTTAACGTCAATATTTTTCACTATTCCTAAATGCCAATACCACTTGTTCTCAGACGTAATGTGACGCTGTATTCATTATATTTCTCCCATCTCCTGTTTTCTGCAGATGGAAATTGATGTGTGTGACTGATTGAGGACAATAATGAAGGCAGAGTGATACATCTCCTACTGCAACCTGAGCTCCCGCTTTTCTCCGTTTTCACTCCTCGAAGGATACAGTGACCTTCACATATGCTGCCGGCTTGACAACCAGGTAAACTGAAAGGTTATTCTTCGTTGCCAAGGACGACACAAAGAAAGCTGTGCGCTGGAGAGGTTTGGCATCAGCAAAAAAACCAGCCCGTTGTTGTGGCAACAAATGAGAGTATATTTGTGAAGTTAACAGCACTAACCCCACACTCCATACGGACTAATCTGCTGAGGAGAAAAGGGCCAGGATGAAAGAACTTCTATTTGTTTTTTGTCTCTCAGCGGGACTGGCGCTGACTGGCTCCGTTCGCGTGTCTGAGTGGACCGGGGCGTGTCAGAATCCGTGCAGATGTGGAATCCGACCGTGGTTTTCTCCTTTGTCCCATTATATGGAGGCTTTAACTGTGGATTGCGATGATCTGGGAATTTCATCTCTCCCAGAAAAACTTCCCTCAGATACACAGGTGCTGCTGGCACAGAGCAACAACATTGTCAATATTGAAAAACCTTTGAATTACATGGTTAACCTAACAGAAGTGAATCTATCTCAGAACAACATATCATCTCTTAGTGACATCTATCTTGGTCCCCTTCATCAGCTTTTGTCCTTGCACTTGGAAGAGAACCGAATACCCAGCCTTCACGACAACTGCCTCGCGCACCTACCGAACCTTCAAGAGCTTTATATCAACCACAACGTACTCTCGCTGATCAGTCCTGGGGCTTTTCAAGGCCTCAACAATCTTTTGCGTCTCCATCTCAACTCAAACCGACTGAGGGTGATCAGACCAGAGTGGTTTCGCGCACTCACCCAACTGGAGATATTGATGATAGGAGAAAATCCCATTTCCCAAATACAAGATATGAACTTCCAGCCCCTGAGTAATCTCCGCAGCCTGGTACTGGCAAGGATGAATCTCACTGAAATACCTGATAATGCACTGGTTGGTCTCCATAAATTGGAGAGCATCTCGTTCTATGAAAATAAGTTTGGAAAGGTGCCTCAGCTCGCACTCAGAAAAGTCCAAAGTCTGAAGTTTCTGGATCTCAATAAGAATCCTATCGAGAGAATCAACCGAGGAGACTTTGTAGATATGATCCATATGAAAGAACTGGGTATAAACAGCATGCCAGATCTGGTTTCAATTGACAGCTTTGCTGTTTCCAACTTGCCCGGGCTTACAAAGATTGAGGCTACCAACAACCCCAGACTGTCCTATATCCATCCCAATGCATTTTATAACCTGCCCAGGCTTGAGACACTGATGCTAAATCATAATGCCCTCAGCGCGCTTCACCGTATTACAGTAGAGTCCCTGCCTAGCCTACAGGAAGTAAGCTTGCACTCTAATCCGATTTACTGTGACTGCGTTGTCCGCTGGATCAATATGAACAAGACTAAGATCCGCTTCATGGAGGCTGACGCTCTCTTGTGCACAGGACCTCCAGAGTTCGAAGGCCGCCATGTCCGACACGTCCACTTCCGTGAAATGATGGACACCTGCCTCCCAGTCATCTCTCCGGAAAGCATTCCAGAACGTGTCAGTGTGGATGGTGGTCGCTCGGCATCATTCCACTGCAGGTCATTTGCAGAACCGAATCCGGAGATCTACTGGATCACCCCGTCAGGAGAAAAGATCCTGCCGGGAATGGCTTCAAACAAGTATTTGGTGCATCCTGAGGGAACGTTGGACATATCTGACATTGCTGAAAGTGATGCAGGTCAGTACACCTGCGTGGCCCACAATCTCATAGGGGCAGATATGAAGTCTGTTGTAATGGTAGTGAATGGGTACCACCCAGAACCATTAAATGGATCTCTTCATGTACAAATCGATGAGCTACAAGAAGATTTTGTGACAATATCTTGGGTACCACCTAAGAGCAGCTTTGTGTCAAATATCAAATGGTCTACAAAAACTGCGCGCTTCGCAACTCGTGTACCATCTAACGTGAAAATTTTCAATTTGACACACCTACAGCCACTGACACAGTACGAGATATGTGTAGAAATTAGAGCCCTGCACAGGGGGGATTTAAGAAATTGCGTTCACTTCAGTACATCTGGGCAAGCAGTTTTAGAAATGAAGGCTAAATTGTGCACACTGTTGCTGATCATAATTACTGTTGCACTTTTCGTACTATTTGCTGCAATATATAAATTGGTCTATTCTCTGAAGGATGTTTGCCAACAGTTAAATGATGAAGAAACAGGCACACCAGATGGCCCCAGTCCCTGCCCCTCTTCCAACCTCACGCAGCATGCGAGGTCTGAAGTGGATACCGATATTTTGGACTTAAACAACAGCATTTAAGAAACACTTTTCGCTAGAACCAAGGAGGCATACAATGGACACAAGACTCTGTGACTCAATATCCCATGTTCTGAGTTTCTGCTGGAACACTGCAGAAGCAAATCAGAGGCAGATCAGGAGTCATCGTCCCTCCCAGAGCGTTTTGTGACATTGTCTCAACTCAACACCTCCTTTAGTGTAAATGTCACATGTGGGAATCAATATCCTCCAGATTGGGCTGCCTGGAGAGCATTGTTCCTTCAGGCAGGATCAAGGCACAGAACATGAAAGGTTGTGTCCAGATGCCTGACTGTTCATGTATAATGCAACTCCACAGTGGCTTTTGTTTCTATTGTGGGCTTGTAGCAATACTCTTTGCTCTGTCTCAGTGGGAAAGTAAACAAAGTAAACTTTACAATCCACTATGTTCGTAGAGTAGATCACACCACAATGTACGACACTTTGTGAAAAAAAAAATACATTTGTATAAAAAAAAAAAACCCTGTGAACTACACTTCTTTTGTCTCTTAAACACTATTCATCTAACCATTTAACCAGCTTAAAAAAATCACGATCAGACTGTTTTTACATTTTTTTTTGTACAATATTCAACTCTGTGTTGATGTCAGTTTTGTTGCAAAGAGCATAAATTAGATGCCTGCTTAGAAAGTCAGTACATAGAGTATGCAATCTTAACATCACGCAGCACAAACACACATCAAATGTCTTTGAAGAAAATGGCTTTAGCGCCCATCTTATGGTTGTGGTGTTATTGATGGCTTCATGTGGATGGCTGACGACTGGAGATGTATAAAACGGGAGGAGGTAGAAAGGAAATAGGGGCTATCGCAAAACGTATTGACGTCAAATTGCATTATATTCTTTTTCATTAAAAATCCAATATGAATTCCCAATTGCAAAACACCCACAGGTGATGAATCACCGTCACAATGCGAATGATGTGGGGGATTTATCAGGCAGGCACGGCTATATATCACTGGAGGGGTTTCAGCACCATGGACAGGGCTTTTAGAGCTCGGCTATTCGTCATAGACACAGAAGCTAAAGCATAAATCATCAGAGCGGGAGGTAGTGGATAGGTCAGCAGGAACACGATGCAGCTGGACTCCACTTCCTACTATGACCCTGCTGAGGCTGATCGCCCTTATGGACGTAGCTCAGCAAGTAGGACCCTCATTTGTCAGGACTCACACGGAGTATGGGCAGGACAGGTAACGAGGCAAAATGACTGTGCAGCGCAAAAATGTTCACTCAGGGTGAGTGGTGTGAGTGGTGTTGGCTTGTGTTGCCTCCCATCTGAAAATACACTCACCGATACCACTCGAAAACGTCTCTGACTGGACGACTGACTAGTAGTCTCGTTACACTCCTTAGTCAAAACGACAATGATTCATGATTATTAGCAATTATAAGACATTATTATTTTACATTATTAGTTTTATTTGTCATTTCAACACAGGCGACAAATAAAATGTCCAATTTCAATGCCACAAAAGGAAATAAATCAAATAAATAAATACGTAAATAAATGTGCACAATAATACATCTTTTTATCATGCTACGACCTGCTAGCTCAGGTAAAATGGTTGTTTTCGAAACTCAGAGTGTGCAGCACGGCAGCTCCTTAGACTTAAAGACAGATGAAGGATGCGATGTCTATAGCAGTGTCTGAAAGGTTTGCTGCCATGTTTAACATTGACCTCTGTAGTGCCTGAAAATCAATCTTATTTGGCCTCTTTGAGCTGCCATCACTGCTGATCGAAATCTAAACTAGCTGAGTGGGACTGGATAGTGATGAGCAACCCGTGGCTCTGAAAGCGCTCTTTCGCACGGCTGTGGTCATGAGGGAACTCGCCTTCACCCAGTGTAATGACTTTACTAGTGTTTCAGGACAACAAAAATAACCGTAGAAGGAGTTTCTTTGGGATCACGGACGTGCGGGATTACAAAGCAGTCTCGCACACACCTCTCCACTTCATGCAATACGATACTGCAGTGTTAATGTGCTGTTAATGTAGGCTTGGCATCATCTATTTTGCGAAATATTTTAAGAATAACAAATTACATTTAGCCTGCTAGGTATACTGTCTGCTTTTTTCCTCTGCCCTGACTAGTTCACATCCCCACGAGACAACTATACAATACATAAGCTGACTTACCGACTGGTAGGCGACTAGAGTGTGTACTTTTAAAGGACTCGGCTATCACGTCATAAAAGCAGTGTTGAACAGGGTTATAACACAGCACCTAAATAAAATGAAGTATAAACAACAGTGAGGTCCATTATTTAGCCTGTATATAAAGCTCAAACTTTAGTAACACCTAAATCTATTGTTTAAAAAGTAACAACAGCACCCTCGGATGATCCATTCTTGGACATGAACCTCACGCTCCAATAGACAATTCACGCTCCATATCCAGCACACGCTCAACACTGGTCCATCTCAAGTTTATTAATCTACTTAATTTTATAACCATATGTTGTAGTCAATAATACAGTATAACACACTGTGTGTATATGAAGACACACACTACCGCTTAAATCATGAGATTTATTTAGCAGCTGATAGTACATAAATTCACTTTGATTTATTTGCTTCTGACATGGGAGGATTAAAGTGATATGTAATTACATTCGTTATACGCTTAGTGCATATCTGGATTTCAGACAAATTAACCCACTCTGCTGTGAACCTTGATATCTTTTCCCCAATTCTTGATTCTTTTTAAGGAAATGTACTATATAGTTATCTAGAGCAAAGTCTAAAATAACCCACATGCAACCTAAGCACAAGATTTCTGTATATTCCAGTCATGAGGTTTTTATTATTATTATTATTATTATTATTATTATTATTATTATGGACCAATCTGGCTGCAGAATCTAAAAATAAAACCTGCTAAAATGGCTCAGTAACCCCACAGCAGAACCTTGTCATAATAATAATCATTTCTCAGATCATTCCAGTCTTATATATATATCTAAAATTCTTTTCGCGTTAGAAACGGAAATGCCGTATGACCACAGAACATATTATACGTGCATATGACCGGAAACAGCATCACTAGCGCTTACATTTTATATGAAAACGGTGTAGGTACCGGGAACTAATCACTTCGTTTGTGGACGCCATTTTTATATCGTCTTTACGAATTGTTATTATTTGTGTGAGAGTTATTTTACTGATATTGAAAAGAAGTAAACACCTATTTGGGAAGTAATTATTTAAGGAAACTTTGATCTAAATATAGAAAATTCTTTTTGCGTTTGAAACGGAAATGACATATGATCGCTATTTGTTGAACAAACTTATTTTAGAAATACTGCATTTTATTTTTTTCCCTTGCACTCAGTGAGCAAAACCACTGGGGAATCAGCGAGTAATAAATAAGATACATAAATGTGAAAGATTACACATCACTTAGCAGGGTACCTCCCCTGCCTCGGCTGCTTTAAATGTCTTCTGGAGGTGACGGCGCTAACGCGGACTGATCTCGTGAACCCAGATGCTCTGGCTGCACCGGTATCCTGGGAGGAGTCAGTGTTAAACAAGACAAGGACAAAATCTCCCATTAATAATGACATCCGTTTTCATTTCACGAATCGTGACTAGCACCGTCGTTTCCTTGCCAACAGCCGGTAGATACAGCAGGACATATCCTTACATTCTAATATCCTAAATGCTGTATTTATTAGCACATACCTAACATTCAAGAGTCGCATCAGTCGGGGGGTGGGGGGGGCAGAAGCGAGAGCAAACACAAGGCTTGATATTACATGCCCTTCACCAGATCCATCGAGCTGCAGTTAATCTTTTGAAAGAAAGGATGAGAAATTCCTGCACTGCCCTTTTCACAGCAGCGTCAGAAACCCGGTGCTTAACGCTCCACTGGGATTGCACGTTTTATAATGAATAATTTACCTTCTCCTAATGACCCTGCGAGACGGTTCGTTTAAGCGCTGCTTTCGCTTTGAGCGAGGTGATTAGAGTCAGGAGCCAAGGTGAGAAAGCTAGATTAGAGGAAATTAGTGCAGTTCAGACAACGGTTACTGGAAGCTGCCTGGCAGGAGAGACTGAACCATTCAGGTATTACCATGAAATGATGCCTCTGGAGACCAGCTTTAGATTGTTCCACAGTAAAAGAACTTAAGGTTAATTTACCGTGACCAGTGATTTGTACTGGAATTTGGGTTTTATGCGCCTGGCACCAAACATGGGTCTTAATGGCAATTTGTCTATTTGTGTAAACTGACAACCTAAACGCTAATAATATCTATTTGAAATATCTGCCCTTTACGCTGTAGCTACTTAATCAGCCAGTCGACGACTCAGCCAGTATTAGGGTTTGATTAATGATGACCATATAAATATATGAGCAATAAAGCAGACAAAAAATGCTCACTCTCTTTGAAGAAACGGGGGGGGGGGGGGGGGGGTGTTTAATGGATAAATACAGCACTAAATCAGCTTATAAAACACTGTAAATACAGTAAATGTCCACTTGGAGCAAAATATGTTTATTCCAAAGATTAAGTCAGTGTAACTCGTGAAAAATACAAGTGCTCTAGAGCGGATCAAGGAATAAAAACAAAAGGCGAATTTTGCTAGGGACAAAAAAAAAGCGTGGATACAATCAGCTTATCTGTGCTGGAACAGAAACCTTTATTTGAAATCTCGAAACTATCTAGCTTTATGTCTGACCTGAATCCTGAATGTTTGTGGATCAACACTGTACCTGACATGTAGTACATGTGTTTTTATTACTCACGTGCCTATTAAACAATGTTAATTTTATTTCACATGTTCTTTGTTTACCTGAAGGGTTTTATTTTTCATATGTGAATCATTCTTTTCACTCATGTGATCCCATATTGTTGACACGATGTCACATGTGTACTTAATGTAAGTTGACATGTGTGCAATTTCAGGGCATCACACTGAAATGTGCATACACATGTGACCAGGTTTGGTTCACCCAAGCACACATGGAAAAAAAAACAACAACAACAACAAAAAAAAACAAAAAACAAAACAAAACGCAAAGCCAAGTGAAATGTCCGTGATTTTTCTGTAAGATAAATTAAACACTATAAACGTTTTCTCAACCATTTATGATTGTCCCAAGGTGTGTTGTTTGATGCATTCTTTTAATCATGTTAAGAAAAACTGGCAGTTTTGTGTCTAAGGCGCAGTGATTAAGGAAAGTGCGTACTTTTTGACACTGAGAGACAAAACCACAAAAATTTTACTATTTATCTCTTCTGTACTCACAATTCAATGGTACAAAAAAAAAGCCCACAAAGGGTCAATTCATTTAGCCAACTTTCTAGCCCTGGCAACATATCACTAGCCATCTATTATGTTTGTTGCTATGGTAACATCTTGTTCTTTTTTTGTTTCTTTTACAGAAAACATTACCCTGCTCATTTATTCTCAATTTCTTTCTGCTTAAAAATGTCACCTTATTTCCTGTAACTCATGTTTATTCACCTAGTCGAAAACGTTATTTACATTTGTTGTCACGCATTCACTGTATAAGATACATCCGTTAATAACTGCTGGACGGATCGGTCTATCAGTTTAGCAAGAAGGTCCTGGGCGCCTTTCTGTGTGGAGTTTGCATGTTCTCCCCGTGTCCGTGTGGGTTTCCTCCGGGTACTCCGG
>JAQMCW010000002.1:19662078-19673007 GCA_030068335.1 Chrysichthys cranchii
TGTTCTCCCCGTGTCTGTGTGGGTTTCCTCCAGGTACTCCAGTTTCCTCCCACAGTCCAAAGACATGCACAGAGGGGTTAGGCTAATTGTCTACTCTAAATTGCCCGTAGGTGTGAATGTGAGTGTGAAAGGTTCTCTATCTCTGTGTGTCGCCCTGTGGTGGATTGGTGACCTGCCCAGGGTGTTCCTTGCCTCTCACCTGAAGCCGGCTGGGATTGGCTCCGGCTTCCCCCTGCGACCCTGAACAGGATTAAGCTGTAGAAGACGAATAAAGATGAATGAATGGATATGTGCTAATATACTCTGAGTTAGCAACTGGACAGCCAACCTGTACAATGTGAAATAAACCGGGTATTCGTTTTGTACACCGGGACTATTTAGATTGATGCAGCCTGCTTGTTTCTGACTTTTCCGCTCATGTTTCTTTTGCCTACACTTTTAGCTGTAACTAACAGTGTGATCAAGACTATTCATTCAGACTAATGAAGGAGATTTCGCCTACGTTGCTCCCTCCATTTCCTTCATTTTCTCACGGACATCACTTTGTCTCCACTCTCTCTTTCCACACTCTCTTAGAGTCTTCCGTCTGATACTTATCTTTCCCCCGCTGCGATCAGTCATCTTCGCTCTAGTCCTTCATCCATCTACTCACGCTTCCTCCATCTTGGCAGACGGGTCGCTCCCTGCACTGCGGAGCGTGGCACAGAGCCCAACCTCGCTCGGCCGTGAAGCCATGCTCCCGCCAGCTCATGCGCACACACACACACACACACACACACACACACACACACACACACACACACACACACACACACACACTTCTCCTATATCTAAGAGCATAGAGATGATGGGCGTGAAAAGAGAAAGAACAAGACAGAGATAAAGTCAAGGTGTAAAGTGAGAAAAAGGAGCTTAAGACAAGCGAGAGACCGAAGACAGAGAGAGCTAAAAAGAGAGAGACAGACAGACAGACTGTGAAAGAGAGAGACAGGGAAAGAAAGACAGAGAGAGAGTGAGATAGAGAGTGATTTAGAGACAGACAGAGAGAGAGACGGAAAGAGAAAGAGAGAACACAAGACAATGAGAGATAAAGATTGAGTGAGACAGAAGGACAGAAAGAGTGAGACAGACAGAGGGACACAGAGAGAGAGAGCGAGAGAGAGAGAGACAGTGAAGATCAGGAAAAGAGAGAGACAGATGAAGAGATACACAGAGAGGCAGAGAGAAACAGAAAAACATAGAGAGATAGATACACACACAGAGAGACAGATAAAAGAGAGAGAGAGAGAGTCAGACAGACAGACAGACAGGGAAAGTGAAAGAGAGAGACAGAGCAGACACAGAGATAGAGTTTGAGCGAGAGAGAAGTCAGAGAGAAAAAGAGAAACAAAGTAAGAGACAAAAGAAAGAGAGTGAGGTGAGGATAGAGAGAGACAGATAGAGAGAGACAGAGATAGACAGACACAGAGAGAAAGCCAGACAGAGACAGAGAGTGAGCAAGACGGGAAAAGAAAGTGAGACAGACACACACAGAGAGGCAGAGGATGGAGAGAGGGAGAGAGAGAGAGAGAGAGAGAGAGAGAGAGACTGATAGTTCGAGAGAGAGAAGTGTATAGCTCTAATGCATTAGAATTAAGCAACAAACTAAAATCTGCCAATTTCTGTTTAATTAGAAAGAAAGAGAGCCTCATTTTCCCCACCATTTCGGATCCGCGCGTCCGCTGAAGTCTGCTAGATCATTCACAATTACCTCCTGAATCAATTGACAATCAGCCTACAAATTAGATGCACGTAACAAATAATGCAATTATTAAAGAACTTGCAAAGGAGAAATTGATAAAACATAAAAAGTCAAGAACAAAAAAAAAGTATGAGGAACGCACACTCAATCAAACATGACCTTGAACCGGCCTCTGCTGAGATGAACAAAAAATCTGCACCCAAATACTAACACCTCTCACTCGTCCTGTTAAACTGAGAGTCACACCATGATCTCACCTGGCACCAGTCATTTCCAAAGGCTAACAGAGCCCACGCTGTGTGCAGTATCCATTATGGTTCACATACAGTACTCATACTGCATACCTTTTAGGCAAACTTTTCAGGATTTCAATGTTTGTGATTTAGCTAAAAAAAAATCATTTCCCATACCGGTTGGGGTTGTTCCCTTAAGATGAATTTAACACCCCAATAAAGTAAGGAGTCAAGAAGGACAATTATTTCCGAACCACAGTCATCCCAGCTTGTAGGAATATCATCTCAGATCGGCTAAAATGCCTATTGCAACACAGTCCGAGCATGCAGCCGGGTAAAAAAAAACAACAAAAAACCGCAACGTAACTTGTAAAGATCTCGTGGCAAAATAAAAGCATGTCTTTTCAATACTCGACGAGGCTGACAGTTATTTCTGTCTACTCAATAATGTTTTGTGTTGGATTCCTTTCAGCTGTCTGTCTTCAATGCTTCGCGCTCTCCATTCAGCCCCTCCTCTACCAAATTGGGCCAGAGTCTGTAGGCACAATAAGATGGACAATCTGGGATCAATTGCCTTCCCTGATTTGAGTGAGCTCGCCCTGCAAACACATCTCGTTCCTGTCATTTGTGCATGCGAGTGGCCAACAATGGAGCAGTGAGCTATTAAGTGGCGAACGGATAAACAAACGAGTGATGCCGGCAGAGCCGAAGCTTTATATTAGAGACTGGAGAAAAAAGTGCATTAAGAGAGAAGGCATGAGCTCTCAAATGAACCATCAGGGCATCATGTCAGCTTCCCTTATTGCCATTCAGCCATACAGCCATATTAAACAAACTGCAAACGCACCTAATGCTCTAATACTGTTTTTACTGCGCCGTCGTTGACTCGTCCTGATTATTTGCCCTTGGGGGAATCTCTGCTCACCGGATGCACAGTTCTGTTTGACTGCTCATAAAGTATCAGTCTTAGGCCTGGATTGGTACTATGCAGGATTTGATGCAATTCGTTGGAAATGACTGTGAACTGTAAAACCTTCGGTCTTCTGCCGGTCCCTGAGAGCATACCAACTCTCCTTAACTGACAAGCAAAGTCTTTGTCTTGGTTCACAAATAGTGGCGTAACTCAGTAGAGACACATCGGTGTGTCATCCGAGTCAGGTTGGTGCGGCTGCTGGAAGTGTCACAAATCAACAGATCAGAATTTTCACCAAGGCAGGTATAAATGTCTAGAAAGTTTACACACAGTCCAATCTAACTGACTGGTCAAAAAAAATGGGAAGACAATACACTAGTCCCCCATTATATCCCGCTTCACATTTCATGTCCCCGGCTATTCGCGGATTTTATTTAGAATACATCGATTTCTTGTTTGCGGATTTCTCCGGTATTCTAAAATATAAACATGAATTAAAATGGAGTAAAATATTCATAATATATAAAATACAGTACAGTATATATCATATTTACACAAGAGACAAAGAACACTGTGTTGTTTTATGAAAACACAGTGTGGGGATACTGAAAAATAATATGGCTAGAGGAACGAGTCTGGCCAATCGGAATGCCCTATTCATTTAACCTTGGTTGTGATTGGCTGCTGGCTACGACGCGTACAGTTCGGGAGAAGAAACCAGCATTCGCCAACATCCCAGTTCTTCACCCGGAGCAGTACTCGCTATAAATGTGATGTTTGTACGAATTCTACACAGAATTCACCTCGCTATATGTTCGCAAATGTTTTCTTTATGTGTTTGTGTCTAGAAAGTGTGTAAAGAGTGTGGGAGGATCATTTTGGGTTTAAACTATTTTAAAAAAGCATTTAGCGGTGACGTCCGTGTATTGTGGATTTTCGCCTTTCACGGAAAGTTTTGGAACGTAACCCAAAGACGGGGGTTTACTGTAATACACGTAGGCACGTGACATTCTGTGAGGAAGACGATGTCAGTATCAGGTGATTTGACCAAGCCTAACATTGCTCATGTTTCCTACTATCTAATATACCAAGGCTTCTAATGTAATATTTGCTTTTTAAAGGTCCACTATGTAGGATTCAATCAACTGAATGCCCCTCCCTTACCCCACCCTTTCCAAACGTATATTAGGACATCCAGTGGCCGTCAGGTGCCCATAGTGTACTTCCAATTACTTACAGTCACAATCCCTTGCATTTTTTGTGCTAAATAATAATTATGATGCTTCATTTTTCAAAAATTGGGTTCTCAAACTTGTGCAAACCCTGATTCCTCTTCTTTCTTCTCCCTTGTCTTCATTTCTTCTTCGTTGTTGTCCTTCTGGTGCTTCCTCCCACATTCACACTGCCACTTGCAAAAACACAAATCGTAGACGGGGCTCCTTAGAGGTTTGTCCGTTCTGGGCCTCTGAAGCGGCGCAACATGGCGGCTCCATACAGGTGGACCCGCTCCCTGTGTAGATATGAATGGTTCATTCTAAGCTTACGGAAACACAACGATTTGCCGTTAGAGGTATTTATACACTAATGAAAACATCCTTATGAATAATATAATCCATTCTTGCTAACAGAAATCCTACACTGTTGACCCTTAAGGCTTTCTTTCATAACTGAATATTTGCAAATCGTGACTCCACCCCAGCCGACGACAGCGCTGAAGTGCAAACTCACCCATCGCCGACTCGCCAGTCATCCTAAAGCTCACATTCTGAGCTACAATGAGGCTCTCCAAATCATTTCATAGCCTTTGAGCATCACTCAGCTTTCTCTCTCTGCTATTTGTGGAGACTCGTTTCTTATTTGAATTTATGGAAAACTTTATGACTGGGTGTGAGGCCTGCTGTTGCTGCTGTCGGTGATTCATTGTGCGGAGCCTGACGATAAAAAAGATTATGGGCCAGCAGGACTGCACCTACTCTATATATTTGACTCAGATGATGTGTGAAAGGAGTGAAGAGGAGGAGAGGACGAGGGAGAGAGAAGATGGTAAAAGGCCTTGCCAAATGCACAGCTGCTTTCCTCTGCTTTTTTCATGGCCTTTTAGAAAGGAACGAACAGAAAACACACTTCCTCCACGCTACTCTGAAAAGGCCTTTCTCCCTGCCCACATATCCGGATTGCGGCATTTTCTTCATGCTGAAAAAAAAAATATTATGTCAGTACAGCACAAGCCAATCGGGGGGAAAAAAAATCTACGGATGAGTAACCGAATGAGTCACTCAAATTCTGGTCTAGATTCCAGTTGTGGAGACGCAAGCTCTGTAAAGATGCCTGGATTCGAAGCTGATGAACGGAAATATATAAAAAAGAACAAAAAACAAAAAAACCCCACTGAGCCATGGACTATAAATTAAAAAGTTTGACTGCTGGTGCTTAAACTACAGCATATTTGTCCGTCAAACCTTCTCTCTAATTAGCTGCGCTGTAGTGCAAAAGTGTTTGCCTAAGCAAAGCTATATCCTTCCAGCTCCTTGTGAAAAATTGGAATGTCAGAGAATCTTTGTTTAGTCATTTAATTTTGTACAGCCTTTGTCTAGTCATGTCATTTTAATTTGTCTAGTAGTGATTCACTCCACTTGAGCAACGCCCCTGATTCATAAAGGGAGGACTAATGCCAGTTGAGCGGTGAATACTGTCGCCTGAAAATAAACACTATTAACGGAACGATGACAAACTCAGCTTGGGGTCTTTCACGTTACATAATAACGGTAATATATGGAAACATCGCTCATCTGCCCAAACGACGTCCAACAGCAACGATATAATGATGTGTCTAGTATCCAGAACCAAAACAAAAGAGACCAGAAACTTATTTTTGGATACTGGTGGGGGAAAAAAAATAACAAAATATACCTTGGCTCATCATAGAAGAACCCCACGCAAACAGATATTGTTAATTGTGCTCCAGTCCTTCTGTTGTTTTTCAGCCCATACAAGCTGTCCTTTTTTTTTTTTTTTTTTAAAGAAACCACACATTAAACATTTGCACGTCGCCTACATCTCTGGATCTCTGAAGTGTACTGGCCGTTATCTTGAAATCCAAAACAATTGGGTGGCATATTGACAAAGATATGGCGTAAATAATCGGCCTGCACTACTGACAAAACACTCCAGGGCATTCACATAGAAGACATGGACCATGAACGGCGTTTAAAAACAAGCTTTCTAAAGAGCCAATAAAACTCAGAGAGCAATGAAAGAAAAGCTTTCATATAACAAGCACACTTAATATGGAGTGTCTCTAATATCTGTAGAGTTATCTATGGCAAAATAAGTAGCAATATATCAAAATCGAACCAGAAAAATGAACTAATTAACTGCTGAGGATTTACGAACTTAGAGAATACATCAGTTTTCTGTTATTTAAATATACGCTGAAAAATATGAGAGCTAGAAAAGATTCTTTAGACCCCCGGCATAAAAGATCCATTATTTTATTCCCTAACGATCCTTTTCAAAGTGGATTTTGGGCAGGGAATAACTATATGTACTAAATACACTTTAAATTAAAATGAAATACTAATTTCCTGTCTTGAGAAGATTGCCAGATCGGGCTAGGTTAAAAATACACACGGCCACCAAGACCTTGTTTGACAGCAAATCCTCTAAATCAGGGGTCCCCAACCACCGGGCCGCGGACCGGTACCAGTCCGTGGGTCTTTTGGTACCGGGCCGCAAAACAATAATAATCTTTCTGAAATTTCTAGATATTTTATTTTCATTAGTTTCCTGGGTCTCTTATTTTGAAAAATTACACTCCAGCACTACAGCATGTGACTCAGAGAATGTAGCGGTTCCATAGTAACACTTTGCGCAGCCCTGGTCTGTCTGTTTACATCGCAAACCACCACTGCATTAGACAAATACAGGCACGGTGCAGGACCAAAGGCAAAGTAAAGCAAACAAAAGCTTAAAGAGCTCACTTCTCAATGCTTGTACTAAAACCTGTTTTATTAGGAAACAGCAGTGAGGTTCCCAACAAATAGCTGTGCCCCCCCCCACACACACACACACAATATCTAACTTGTTTCTTTATTTAGCTACATGCTAATGGTCTTTCTTCCATTTATCCTTAGAAATGCATTTCAGAGACATTTTAACAAATTTACACAGTTGCATATGAAAATGTCACAAAAAACAAAATTTGCATTTCAGCTATTTTTTTATATAATGAAAAATCCTTCCTCTGATATCCATGTTGAAAAATGTTTCCAATAACAGTCAAACAGATGATAATCATAACTACTTTTAGACCACGGTTCATTATTTTTTATTTATTTATTTATTTATTTTTTTAACTAAAATGATGTATCTTGGGCCGTACAAACAGGAAGTATAAACTTGCAAGTCACTTTGCCTTCATTCCTGCAAATTATTTAGGGGCCACGGGAGTGTACTTTTCTTCCTAGTGCACTCAAGAGCTTTTAACTGCATGCTGTTGATTTTGCTGATGCATTGATCAAAACCAGAAGATGTGTGTTCCTGGCAGTAGATGGCTGCAGGTAATCAAGGGGTAAAAGATGGAGGAAATGGATTTGAACAAAAATAATAAATTAGAAAAAAGAATTTCCAGAGGACTGACTGAGACACAGATTAAAGCAAGTGCAGGTTTTATTCAAAATGATAGTAGCCCTACACACGCACATAAGCACACACGCACGCACACACGCACGCACACACGCATGCAGTTTGTGGTAATGCAAGTGCAAGTTTTCTTCCTCTTCTGCTGATTTGCCCTGGTGTTAGCAACTTGAAAAAATCAGGATGATTCAGTTTTGTACGAATGACACCGCGCAGGGTTTACAAAACGAGGCTCATAAAGCATCCGACCGGAATTTTTTTTGGCCAGAGTATCTACGGTACAATTCTAGCCACAGTGAGGGTTTCCCCCCTCACTTGCTCATCTATATACCGGGGTGTGTATTGTGATGCCAAATCGTAATGTCCATTGCTGGAAATCAGAATTCTCTTAAAAAACTGTTAATGCATGGCACTGTATGAACAGTACATGTCTAAATGTGTGAGGCCAATGTGATGTGACATGACCGCTTCCAGAACCACCAACATGAATTATACATGTATATGGTTATACTACCACATTATAAGCATTAAAAGAGCTCTTCAGTAGCTTTGAAACAACACCAGCGCCACACGGCTGCGATCTATAGGTGCTTTCACACCGGAGGAATTTTCAACTAGCCCCCTTTTTTGTGTGTTCACACCACAGGAACGGAGGATGATTATAGTTTGTATAATGCCATTCTTAGGGGCTTTTTAAGCTCCTACTTCAGGGTAGGCACTTTCCCAGCACAAGGAGGAGCACGAGAGACGCATGTGTTCGGTGATGGACGTCACTGGAGTGAGTTTTTGAGTCATACAGTCGTTTTTTTTTTGTTTTTTTTTTAATCAATCAGTCAGTGTGCGTTACACCAACAGGATAAAACAGACGAACTTACAAAAATGCACTTTTTATAATAAAACTCCACATGACATGCGGTGGGTAACAGATCAGAGAAGCTGAAACCTGAGCTGAAGTGGCACACAAACTAAACCAACACTAAAGACTGCAAGAGCTGGATTTAAATATGTATGTGTCGTCTCTCTTTTTTATTCCAACAAATCCAAATGTAAACAAACAGGAAGTGCAACAGCGTGAGAGGAGGAAACGTGACATACTGGTCGAAATCACCACGAAAATCACCTCAAAAAAAAATAAAAAATCATCAAAAATCGGTGCATTTTCTAACTGCCAGATCATATATATGAAAACTCTTTGTATCTTCATATTGTACAGGTAAACAAAGAAGAAGAAAGCGCAACTCACAGTGCATGCACGAGGGACGGAGTGAGAAGGAACACGTGACATTGGTTGAAATAACAAAAATTGCTGAAAAAAATCACCACTAGTAGATTTTCTAATTGCCAGATAGTCTACATAAAAAAATCTTTGTATCTTTGTATTGAACAGCCGAATCCAGGTCGGCTCGAAACATTCCGAGTCGGGTACAGCCTCAATTCCGTGTAACTCCTTCAGTGCGTAACAACAGCTCTTAACGTTAACATGAAAAAATAAACACGGATATGGACAGACAGTCCAGACTGAGACGATATCGATGTGGCTCTCGTCACTCCAGCGTTCCTCCTGGTGGTGCGAACGCAAACAGAGAAAAGGCTCTCAGGGGAGCTCCCCAGGGGGTAGATCCTCTCAAAAAGCCCCTAGAACTGTTTGGTCTAAAAGTACTTTAAACATCTCTAGGGACTCATGGAAAAGAACTGCCCACTGGAGTTCCTCAAGAACTACACACCTTCAAGGGCTTTGCATTCACACTGCCAGTTGTTTGTTTGTTTTATTTGGCATCTTGTCCACCAGTGTTCTTGTGCTACTGTGAAAACAGCAAACTATCAGCATTAGGATTTAAACTTGTCCTTTATCAAACTTTGTCGCATTTTGCTCATATGTTTCTATAGAAACAAATCATTCCAGTGTGCTGTAGAATGGGGGAGACCAGGAAGTGGTGTGTGCTGACTGTACATTTTTAATTTTACATTATATAGAGTGAATTTGCGGTGGGAAATCATTGGTGATTGCTTAGAATATGTTTACCCAACATATTAGTGAGGATTATTATTTTAGAACTGATTTTCTTATGTGATCGCTAAAAATGGACTCCCACATGGACAAGAACATTTCCTTGAATTAGGTGTTTTATATTTTGTTTAGACGCGCTTCCTCCATTGCATGTAGGCTGAATAAAGCCTGGACTTCACTGTCGGTCCATTTGTCCGTGCTCTGGTCTGAAAGCGCCTAGTGTGTGTGTTTCACGTAGGGTTTTGGTGAGAATAACTATTGTGCCTAAGAATTGCCAACAATGCTAACACGAAAATCCTAGCAGGAAGAGAAAAAAAAATTACCACAGAAATCAGAAGAATTTTTCTTTCGCGTTTGTTTAAAAAAAAAAGCTCCCTTTTCTATCGGAAAACGTTCCAGCTAAACTGCAAATCTTGGCACCTTTACAAGTTTACTAGCATGTTTAATATTCAACTCTTATTTCATCACGGAGTAAATAGTAGGATGAGTTTTGTTCTTCACTTTGTCAGGGAGTTTCTGTGTCCAGGAGGAAACTGAGGAACCATCACTATATAAATAACCCATAGAGAACCCAGAGAACCCTTTCTCTAATAGTGTGTTTTTAAATTAAGTAAATACGCATGCAGTGTGTATGTTGTGTCTGTTCCTGATCAGTTCTGCTATAAGGTCAGAGGTCATGGTCTTACCGTGCCAGGCTAATGCAGGGATCGCTGAGAGTAGCGGAGGAGTTGAAATACTCGCGGGCGGAGGCCAGGGCCAAGTCCACACTTCGGTCATAGGGCAGACGGGCTGCTTTAACACGGAATGTGGGGCCGACCGCGGGAACCTGCCCTGAGGAGCTGCGCTGCATCAGCTGACCAGCCAGGAGTACGTTCTCCTCCCGCCCTGAACACAACAAACTCTCCACAAACACCTGCAGAAAGAGAGAGAGAGAGAGAGAGAGAGAGAGAGAGAGAGAGACGGGGGGGGTCAGAGATGTTAGTGAGAGGGGAAAACGAAAGGGCAAAATAATTGTAGAGAATGTAAGAGTGTTGGTTTTTGTTTTATTAATGGAAGACAAGTGAGGGAAATGAATGGTGGGGGAAAATAAATGGATGAGGAAAAATGAAAGTAAGGGGGAGAAATAAAAAGCATCGGGAAAATAGAAATAAATTACGAAAATAGCACAGCAGCTAAAGGAGCAGTAATTAATCACTCACAGTTTCACACTGCTTACAGCAGTCATATGGACGCTAGTGTCTCTCGCTCACTCTCTCTCTCTCAAACACACACGCATACACACTGGCACAACACACTCCACACTCCTGAACAAATGAACATGATGGAGAACATCTGCCACAGGTGGAGAGTGACGTATGTGTGTGTGTGTGTGTGTGTGTGGGTGTGTGTGTGTGTG
>JAQMCW010000002.1:19715735-19731654 GCA_030068335.1 Chrysichthys cranchii
ATTCTATGTTTTATTGCCACACATAAACCCATAATACACTTTAAAAACATGTTTTTCAGGGCTGAAACACATTCATTATATTTACATTCATTTCAATGGGAAAAATAGATTTGAGTCGTGAACAAATCGGGTCACAAACAGTCTCGGAACGAATTCAGTTCGTGACCAGAGGTTCCACTGTACAGACAAACAGACAAACAAACTGCTCTGTAAAAGCCTTTTGAGTTGAAACAGATTAAGTCGGACATCATTCAAAGACTAACTTTTTGGTTTGATTAATAATGCATATGTATGCATGTAATTCAAAGTAGCTTCATTTGCATTAATACATGTAACTGGAAAAGCTTAATTGTGACCTCTAACTACACTGATCACACCTAAAACCATTAAAACCACCTGCCTAATATATTAGGTCCCCCAGTTCCTGCTTGTCAAGGCATGGACTCCACAAGACCTCTGAAGGTGTGCTGTGGTATCTGGCATCAAGACATTAGCAGCAACTTAAGTCTTGTAAGATGTGAGGTGGGGCATATATTGATCGGGTTTGATTTTCCAGCGCATTCCACAGATGCTCAAGTGGACTGAGATCTGGGGAATTTGGAGGGCATGTCATCACCTTGAACTCTTTACCTCAAACCATCCCTGAACAATTTTTGCAGTGAAAGACCCCACGGACATTAGGGAGTACTTTTGCCATGAAGGGGGGTACTTGGTCTGCAACAATGTTTAGGTAGTTGGTAAGTCTCAAGGTAATGTCCACAGGAATGCCAGGACGCAAGGTTTCCCCAGCAGAACATTGCCCAGAGCATGACACAGCCTCCACCGACTTGCCTTCTTCCCACAGTGCATCCTGGTGCCATCTCTTCCCCGGATAAGTGATGCACACACACCTGCCAGTCCACATGATTCATCGGACCAGTCCACCTTCTTACATTGCTCCATGGTCCAGTTCTGATGCTTATGTGCCCATTGTAGGTGCTTCTGGTGGTTGACAGCATGTGCACTCTGACTCAGTCAGAAACACAGCATCATAAGCAGCAAGCTGCGATGCACTGTGTGTTCTGACACCTTTCTATTATAGCCAGCATTCACTTTTCAGCAATCTGTACTATGGTAGTTCTACTGTGGGATCGTGGGGTCCTTGTAAAGTCACTCACATCCTTGTGCTTGCTCATTTTTCCTGCTTCCAACACATCAACTTTGAAAAGTAACTGTTCACTTGCCGCCTAATATATCTCACCCCCGACAGATGTAATCAGTGTTATTCACTTCACCCGGTAGTGCTTTTAATGTTATGGCTGATCGGTGTGTTTGCCAATGATAAAAGTGATACGAAAGCTTTAAATAAACAAGCGATTACAATAAGAAAGACAAAATGATAAGCATCTGATGCTCTTAATCAGAGGTGGAAAATAACTGGGTACATGTATGACATTTTCAAGAAAAGTTTTGCTCCTTATATACAGGGGGTCCTCAGGTTACGACACAGTTCCGTTCCTACAGCAGTGATGTAACCTGAAGTTTGGTGCAAATTGAAACACACCCTAGCCTAAGTCACCTCCCTATCCTCACACAGTTGTAAAATCATAATCTAGAACATAAAAACACAACTAAGCCAGACACACACACACACACACACACACACACACACACACACACACATATATATATATATCTGTCTCTGTTTCTCCCTTTTCTGATCTGTTTACAATGTCTAATTTCACTTCCATCGTAATAGCTTTCCTCTTCATCAAAGCACCACCACCTGAAGACTCTGACTTTCGTTTAGGAGTCATACAAAGCAACACACACGGAACACTTGCGCTTTTTTTCCCCCAGTCAACTTCGCCAACGTCCTCACTCATACACCGCGTTCCTGTGTATTCTTCCTCCATGCGCAACCAAAGTAGTTCGCCCACGTAGTCCGTAAGTACGACGCTAAAGGCATAAACCCAAACACTAATGTCTCAATTTTTGAACGTTTTTATGGAACCGAGCATCATAAACTCGAAACGTCATATGTCGAGATTGTTGTACCCCGAGGACCCCCTGTATATATTTAGACCTTCAAAGTGCTCATTACAAAGCTGTTCTTCTCTCATTCAGCCCATGACTGCATGCTATATATCAATCAAATTAAACGGGCTCAATTTAGCATGCAATCATTTCAGTTTAGCATCCAGTCAAGTTCACCACCATTAAAAATTTGTCATCTGCCGTGACCTTCTCATGCTAAACAATGTATTTAGTGCTACAGCTATCAGTGTGTTTCTGAATGTTCACCAGACCTGAGTGTGGATCTTGAGAATCAGTGCCCCTGGCCTTGGCCCTGGCCCGGTTTCATTATACTAAATGGGGAGTTGTTGTTTTGTTTTGTTTTTTTTTTACCTCGCTAGAACTAATGAACTCCATTTAATTTGAAAAGCCATACTGAGGTAAGTTTAGCTAATTTGTTTACTGTAAATGGTTATATTTAACTAACGTAGCCTGTTTTATTTGCTAATGCCAGCTTAGACAAGCTAACCTGCTAACATAATTGACTATGGTGCAAGTCAAAATTCTAGCTAATGGTAAATATCACAGACTTTCAGAGACTGAATGACAGTGTAGGTGATTTAAAAACAAAAATAATTTTTTAACAGTTTTAGATTGGGCGGTGTGGTGGTTAGCACTGTCGCCTCACAGCAAGAAGGTCCTGAGGTCGATCCCCAGGGTCGACCTGGCCACCTCTCTGTGTGGAGTTTGCATGCTCTCCCTGTATCCGTGTGGGTTTCCTCTGGGTACTCCAGTTTCCTCCCACAGTCCAAAGACATACACAAAGGGGATTTTGCTACCAATTGCTACTAATAGGTTAACTGGCTACTCTAAATTGCCCGTAGGTGTGAATGAGAGTGTGAAAGGTTGTCTGTCTCTGTGTGTCGCCCTGCGGTGGATTGGTGACCTGCCCAGGGTGTACCCCACCTCTCACCCAAAGTCAGCTGGGATTGGCTCCAGCTTCCTCCGCCGACCCTGAACAGGATCAAGCGGCAGAAGGTGAGTGAGTGAGTGAGTTTTGGATTTAGACTAAGAATATAATAGTTACTTTTCACAAGCAAAAATATTCCATTATCTTAATTTCATCATTTAAAAAAAAAATTAGTTACTTTTACTTTTTAATGCTTGAGTGCATTCAAAGGTATCAAACGCTTTACTTTCACTTGACTACATTTTTGCTGGATACTGACAATACTGGCTTTGAACTAGATTTTGATGCATTATCTACACTTATGTATACATTTCAGTGCTTTGTACATCCTCTGTAAACACCCTTGTTAAAACTGCATGTTTTCAATGTAAAAAATTTTTTTAACCTTGTAAATTCATGTTAGATCTACTGTATTTCCACCTTTAGTATAATATAGCAACCAACAAAATTAAGAGAACATATGAGGGAGGTTGCTATGAGACTTATGGCAACATTACAGGAGCTGCAGGAATATCTGGCAAGTACTGGTCACTCCCAGCATGTGACAACAATCTCTTGTATTCTTCACATCTGGCGAAGCCAAATCCACCTACACCATGCCAAACCATGTGGCAAAATCTGTCACTGTATGATAAGGCCAAGGTAACACTTTATGGGCATAATTTTAAAAGATATATCCTGTGTAAAAACAAGACAGCACCCAAATCACCCACCAAACCCCCAGTGAAGCATGGTGGTGGCAGCATGATGCTAAGCGGCTGCTACTTTTCACCTGTGACTGGGCTGGGGTTATACACCAGGGCTATGGATATTTGGATAGCTCCAGATGTCCATCTACTTTGTCAGAAAATCTGCAGGCCTCTGTTAGACACCTGAACATTTCACCTTCAAGCACAATAAAGATCCAAAGCACAAATCCAGGCTAACAAAAGGAATGGCTTCAGAATAAGAAGATCAATGTTTTGGAATGCTCTGCTTGGAGCCCAGATCTTAAGCCTATCAAAAACCTTTGGAAGAACTTAAAGACCGCTGTGCACTGGAAATCCTCTTTCAATTTGATAGAGCTGGAGCATTTTTGCAGGGAAGAGTGGAATAAAATGGCCAAATCCTGATATGTTAAGTTAGTAGACTCTTAGCAAAAAAGATTGAGTGTTGAATTGCATGCAAAAAGTGCTTTAACAAGGGATTAGGTAAGGAGCGCGCACACTTACGCAACTAGATTATTGTATGGTTTTTTTTCTTCCTTTTTTTCTTTGTGTCCCCCTTGAATTTTCTTGCTAGCTGTACCACATTAAAGGTTTAACAAGATCTGACATGACTTATCTCGCTTTCGTGTTTTTGAACATCACAAAAACCTTCCGTTTTAACAAGAACGTGCAGACTGGTTATATCCTCTGTAACAGGTTATCACACGCCTATGCATTTCCTACATTAGTGTTTGACCAGGTGTGTGTAAAGACCTACAGTGTAGCATTTAACAGTATCAATGTTCTACAAGCTGACATGTGAGTTAGCAAAACTCCAGCTCATCCTGCAGGGACGTGCAGATTGGACACTGCCACTGACTAACATTTGAATGCAGAATTAAGACTCGCTGATTACTTGGCAGACAAAATTTTCTGGCTTCGTGCTCCTACTAGCAACAGTTCCATTATAAAGAGTTGGGGGGGTGGGGGGGGGAGTGAGATAATGGAGCTTAGCGAAAGTGCATGCATGTGTTATCTTTATGCAGTTTTTTAAAAAAAGAAAAAGAAACCCGAGGCACTAATTAACCCCAATTTCAGCTAAAATGTAATTAAGTGCACCTCCGTGTCCTTAAGAGATTATGCGGCATTTTCCAAACTGGCTGTTAGTGCCAGTAATTTTCATGTCCCAGTTCAGAAAGAGCTGCTCTGAATGACTGCTGCTGATCAGAGAAGCTCATACTGCATAGAGAAATCAACTTTACTGCGATAGTATTAACAGTCTCCAGTGTGACCAGATAGAGAAAGCAATAAAGAGAAAAAACCGGGGAGGGGGGGGAGCGAATAGGAATGAAGCGAATACGCTGCAGAAGTCCTGCAGTAAAGAGGTGAATGTTCTCGCTTCGCCTCAACAGGTTACCGTAGCAACAGCGTGATGACCAAATGCAGGCTATGAGCCTGCAACGCTGTTAGACAGCTTCAGCGCACACACCACTTATTAGAGGCACTACACATGGAGGAGATTTCAATTTGCCTGATATGTTCATTCCAGTGAACTTCCACTCTGCCACACAGAGCCACAGCATAATATCCATTTGTGCTCCCTATATGGTCTTGAGATTATGGATGGAGCGGCGGGAAATATTCCATGATCGCACAAACCAGTAGGATGGTTCATGAGAGTGCTACTACGGCAGAAGTTATTAACTGGGGATGTGGCAAAGTATGTCAATGGATTGAACAGGATACTGTGGAAAAAAACAATAAATGTAGGAAAGACAGAAAACGTTTGTGGTTTCAGCCTCTCGTGCTCCTATTGTGCGTCATTAGAAAACTCACTCACGTACACACACACCCACACACACACACACACACAGAGGGAGGAATATACATGGGGAACAAAGGACATTGGTTATATAGCGATCAGAATAATTACACTCAAATAACACCACTCAGTGATTGCCCTCATACTCATCCCCAAAACTCCCTCCCTATTACAAGTAACTGCAGATGTATAGTACTTATGACACGCCCACATTGCTGAGCTTGCACACTACACCAGCCTTAATAGACCTCGGGTTAAGGTAAGGGCTAGGTTTAGGTTTAGGTTTAGTTGTGGGTTTAGAAACTTCCAGCAGTACTTCCAGGGGTGTGTCATGTGGGAAAGTGGGTGTGTCCTATTGGCTGACAGATAAACCCTTCTCCTCGACTACAGCTCTCACTGAAACCACACCCCACCTGCCAATCCCCTGTATGACAATATCTGTTTGGCTTTTTTTTTTTTTTTTTTTTTTACTATAGTTACAATCAGGACAGCATTAAACCGCATTGCAATTCAAGTGATAAACTATTTTGTTAAAGAAAATATTGAACAAAATAGCCTCGTAGCCTTCACGAATATCTGAAATATTTGCTTATATTTAGTATTCATACAATACATGAATTAACAACGTGGCGATTTTAACAAAAAATAACGTATACAGGTGCTCCCCGAGTTACGATGGCCCGACTTAGTTACGACGACGATTGCGATGCACTAAAAATTGTAAAATATTTAGAAAATATTTAAAATTCGCTGGCAGGCATCGCAGGCAGTCCAGCGCAACAGCGGATGACGTATGTGGACGTTCGGACGACGCCCGGAAGTACGCTGACGACACCTGGAAGTACGCGGACAATGCTCGGATCACTCGCCTTGCGCGATGCCTCACTCTCTCCCGCAACGAGTTACCTTGTGTACAGTGCATTACTGCAGGGTTTTTTGTGTGCTTCCAGAGCTAGTGTTAATTCAAAAGCATGTCTTCTACAGGAAAAGACTCCTGGGTAGGCTAGCCTAAGCTAGGCTAAACAAGGCTAAGCTGAGCTAAGAAAGGCTAAGCTAGGCTGAGATACCTAAGCTAGGCTAAGTGGTTTAACACAGTGGTCCGTACATATGATATTTTCGACTTACGATGTGTGTGGCGGAACGCATTTCCATCGTAATTTGAGGACTACCTGTAATTGCTGATTTGCTGGACCTTGCTGTAAAGAGATTTTTAATGAACTTTTATGGAAGGAGTCTCCAGTTTCGGTGCTTTTTGTATTACCTTTAAGAGAGGGGGAATAAAGGGCATCTGGTGAGATAAGGACTGTTTATAACAGCTACAACACACTTGCTCACTGTTATCACTTATGAACTAATGGATGAAAAGAATGACGCGTTACTCGTTAATAAATTAAGAATTGTAATCGTTGGCAAACTGCTGTGGTGTAAGATGAATAAAACACTTCCATCACAAGGAAACCTGAAGTTATATTACATTAGCGTCATTTGGCAGACACCCTTATCCAGAGCAATTTACATCTATATCATCTCATTTATACAATTAAGGGTTAAGGGCCTTGCTCAAGGGCCCAGCAGTGGCAGCGCTTGGATTTGAACTCCCGACCTTCCGATCAGTAGTCCAACATCGTAACCCCCTGAGCTACCCCCTGCCTAAGGTAGTAAGGTATAAAACACACCGCCATGGCGTCGTTTTCTAAACAGCACAGAAACCAGTCAGTGTGTTTTTACCTTACTGAGACTTTCTTGGTCTTCCACGGAAAAATATTCCATCACATGGTTAATACAAACATCTTCTCCACTTTCTATATAATCACTAGTAATCTATAGTTTCTTGGAGTTTCTGATAAATGACAAGCGTGAGAGTTAATGCCTCTGCAGGATCTGAGGGAAATAAAACCCTCACAGCTCATTTTTTCTCAGCTCCATTTAGAAATAGGCTAAAGCTACCTGGGGGGCGGCCTCGTCATTGCCTCGGGCTCTAGCGTAATCCTGGTGTTTACTGCTGGTCCTGTATGCCGCAGTCGGCAACAGCCTCCTCTGATCCCCGTCTCGCACCGTGTTAGTCTGAAAGACACATGTAAATGTGATGTGCGTTCTGTGGAAGGCCGAGTGACTTGCGTCTCAAGCGCCAGGTCTCATGAGGCTGTGTGTGAATAATAGCTGAATCTATTAAAAAGCCAGCAGTGTACACGCTCATGGAAGTGCACTGATCTGGTGTCGTGATATCTGTGCCCTGGCATCACGTTGGTTGGAATGATAAACTAGCGTGAATGATGCGCTGTGTATAAATGAAAGTGAATTTCCCACCAGCGGAACTGACGGGAATACTCCAGTCGCCCGGACTTACTGCCACGAAAAAACCCCCCGACACTTTCAAATTCACGCACCTTCAAAAATGACCACGGACTAGTTGTCAAGACATGCTTTTAGCTGATTTGTGTAACTCAGGTCTATAAGGGAGGAAGAAAGTACACAAGGAAGGCAAGGGCGGATAGAAAGACAGGAAAAGAAGAAAGGAAGGAAGGACAGAAGATAGGAAGAAAAAGAAAAGAAGTCCCCTTTTGCACACAAAACCTGTTAATGTATCAGATAAAACGACATTTTTTCCCCCCCATATAGCGTGTCCATATTTTTTTTTTCTGGCAGAAAAGTGCTGAAAGGGTGCTGGGGAGTGCTTCATCCTAGCGCTTCCCCAAAAACAGCACTCCCATACTGCATGTCGATTTTGTCTCTATGATAAAAAATACTTTAACCACTAACCGTCACCACTAGGAATCATATGATTGGTTGCCTGAAAACGTGCATCAGTGACGATACCAGCGTCTTTCTAAAGCGTTTGGAGCAGCACAAAAGCACTCTGAAAACAAGACACTGGTGCAGCGTGTTATCTCTAGACAGCCACATGCGCTCTGTCCTCATTGTGAACAACTGAGAGAGAAAAAAAAACAACCCACTGGTGCTCAGAAAAAAAAACTATACGGACACCCGCCCTTACAGCAGCTCCGTCTCAGCGTTACTGCATCATCACTTATGTCACCGGCAGCAATGTCTCGACTGGTCACAACACGTTAATCCAAGGGTTGTGATTCCCACTGGAGCCGTGGCAAAAGATTACCGCTAATGTTAGTAGGTCGCCAGGGGATAGATTAATGTTTCGCCTTGACTGCTCCCATTCCAAAACACCACCATTACGGCACGATAGCTTTAAATAAACGGTTTTCGTGTGAGTGTGCAGAGGTACAAGGAAGAAAGGTAGGAAGAAAGGAAGCATAAAAGGAACAAAGGTAATAAAGACAGAAAGAAGGAAGGAAGAAAGGAAGGAAGGAAACGAAACCAAGGCAGTAAGGAAGACGGAAGGAAATATGTAAGAAGCAAAGAAAGCTGTGATAGAGAAACGAAGTAGTGCCTTTTAATAAGAAAGGAATGAACAAAAGGAAGGAAGGGAGGGAGGGAGGAAAAGAAAAGAAGGGGGAAGGAAGATGGAAGGAAGGACGCAAGAAGAGATGGAAGGAAGGGTGTGAGGCAGTAAGAAAAGACGTAAGAAAGTAAGTAATG
The DNA here is from genome assembly GCA_030068335.1 of Chrysichthys cranchii. NCBI lineage: Eukaryota > Metazoa > Chordata > Actinopteri > Siluriformes > Claroteidae > Chrysichthys > Chrysichthys cranchii. The sequence continues at coordinate 19,724,764 of JAQMCW010000002.1, forward strand.
CCTTTTAACAAGGAAGGAACAAACAAAATAAGGAAAGAAGGAAGACAGGAAGGAAGGAACTAAAGAAGGAATGGAGAGAGGGAGAAGGGAAGGATGGAAGGAAGGAAGCAAAAGAAAAGAAGGGAGGAAAGATGATGGAAAGAAGGACGTAAGAGGAAAAGGAAGGAAGTGTGTAAAGAAGTAAAAAATAGGTAAGAAAGACATAATGCCTTTTAAGGAAGGGAGCGAGGAAAAGAAAAGAAGATGGAAGGAAGAACGCAAAAAGAGATAAGGAAGGAAGGATGTGAGGAGGTAAGCAAAGACGAAAGAAAGTAAGCAATGCTTTTTAACAAGAAAGGAAGTAACAAAATAAGGAAGGAAGGAAGGAAGGAATGAAGGAAGCAAAAGAAAAGAAGGAAGGAAGGACGATGGAAAGAAGGACGTAAAAGGAAAAGGAAGGAAGTGTGTAAGGAAGTAAGGAAATCGGTAAGGAAGAAGTAATGTCTTTGAAGGAAGGGAGGGAGGAAAAGAAAAGGAGGGGTAAGTAAGATGGAAGGAAGAACGCAAGAAGGGATAAGGAAGGAAGGGTGTGAGGAAGTAAGCAAAGACGTAAGAAAGTAAGCAATGCATTTTAACAAGAAAGGAACAAACAAAATAAGGAAGGAAGACAGGAATGAAGGAAGTAAAAGAAAAGAAGGAAGGAAGGACGATGGAAAGAAGGATGTAAAAAGAAAAGGAAGGAAGGAAAAGTGTAAGGAAGTAAGGAAATGGGTAAGAAAGAAGTAATGCCTTTTAACAAGAAAGCAGTAACCAGTTTTTAGTGCGAGTGTACATGGGGTAACTGGGTATAAGGAAAGACGGAAGGGAGGGAGGAAAAGAAAAGAAGGGGGAAGGAAGATGGAAGGAAGGACGCAAAAAGAGATAAGGAAGGAAGGAAGGAAGCAAAAGAAAAGAAGGAAGGAAGTTTTTAGTGCGAGTGTACATAGGGTAATTGGGTATAAGGAAAGACGGAAGGGAGGGAGGTAGAAAAAGAAGCAAAGAAAGAAGGAAGGATAGAAGAAAAGAAAAGAAAAGAAAAGAACACGAACGAAAAGTTTTCTTGTTGCTGAAGAGCTCAGGTGTCACTGGTTTCTCTGTGAATCAGTTAATGAACATAATCCTGTAACTGCTTATTAATAGCTAACGGCTGGGAGAATGTTTTCACTAAAACGGTTCTTGATGTGATCGCTTGTACGCAGCCGCGGTGTTTCAGCAGGTTGCGTGAACGTTTCTGTTTTGGTTTAATGCTCAGATTTCTGCTCACTGTGAAGCAACAGGGTGATAAATATGATCAGGTCAGAATGCGAAGGAAATAAATCCGCATTAAAAATGCAACACATTTCTGCGCAGTGTTTAAACACGACGGATGTCCCGGTTTTTCATGTTTACTGGGCGTGAGACAGATGAACACGTTCCCACGCTCAACACAGCATAACAACGAACTAACACGAAATACGAGGATTTTTATTCAGCCATTAAATCTAGTTTAAACCTAGCTGCAGTGAAAGCATGGGAATAACGTGAGATTTTTATTTTATTTGGAGCAGTTTAGAGAAGTGTTCGTGCATGTGTGCGTGCATGCTTGCGTGTGTGTGTGCGTGTGCACACGTGTGTGTAATACTGCCCGTCCTGTCAGAATGCTCAGCTCATGCACAGAGCCTCTTCTATTGTGAAGGGATTTCGGCTCTCCTGCAGATATTTCCCAGCTAATCGTAATTCATGGTGTTGTAGATGCGTTGGGTTACTGACAGGAAATGGGTTTAGTGTATGTTGGTGAAGGGCTTATTTTTCTCAGGGGTTTTTTTTTCTTCATATTTTTTTTCCTCCTCCTCTCTCGCTGCATGTGCACGCATGTGTCCTCTTTTAGTTGGCAGCGCTCCTTGCTAAAAATACGCTCCCTCACGTCGCCTCAAGAATTTCTCTCTGCTGTTTCTGGAAAGGGAGAAAATGCACGATAGCATCATATACGCTTAAAAAACAAACAAACAATCTTCACGCTTGCTTTGTGACTTTTTTGTATGTTTAGGTGTTTCGTTTAAGCCCAAATCAGTTGACACATTATTGTGATATTAACCAAAGAAAGCATAATATTGTCTGTGGTTATAACACAACGGTTCAAAATCTCCTTATAGGTGTTAAGCATAGTAATTAATACATAATCTAATATGATCTAATATACTTCATGCAAAAATAAGTGGGTTTTTTTCTCATTTAGGACTAACAGAAGGACGATTCCTACAAGCTAATTTAATCAGAGAAAGCATAAGGCAATAAATATGGGGGGAGTAAAATGTGCACCAAGTCTTACAAATACGGAAATGAGGAGTGAAATCTTTTTGTTGGCCAAAAACAGGATGATTAACGTTATTGTTCTGTTAATTGGAACAAACTTTCAAAAGAGGCAAAGACAAAAAAAAACAAAAAAAATAAAAACCCAGGAGTTTCTGCAGCATCTAAAACCATGCCAGTGTTTGTGTTATTTTGATTAGCCTACTTTTCAATTCCGGTAAAAACTAATCGTTTTCGGTTTAACTTAATTTTTTCCCCCCGTGAAACGAATGACAGCACCGATGGCACAATGAAGCGCGATCAGAGAAACCGAGCGCTTTAAACAGACCATTCAACGCAATTTGGCAGCCATTAAATCCTGCTGCATGCGTACAAAGAACGACTAATGGCACGATTACACAGGCTGAGGAGTCAAAGCATCAAAGACATGGACGAAACAAAATGGAGCAATTTGTCATTCCCGAAACAAGCGATCTTGCTGTGGAATACAAGCCGAGAGAGAAATTCTGGCAAAGACAAAAAACAAAACAAACCAAAAAAAAGCAGCTGTTGTTCTGTTTATATCTTTCACCATAATCTGATCCCTTCATTTCTGGTGGTTTCTGGATATATTTGGATACACAGATTACAGATAGTTTTAGGGTTGGTTTTTTTCCCCCATACTGACAAATACAGGTAGTCCTCAGGTTATGATGGAGATGCGTTCCACCACACCCATCGTAAGTCGAAACTTAGCCTAGCTTAGCCTAGCCTACCCAGGAGTCTTTTCCTCTAGAAGACCACATACACTTACTGAAGACTTCATTTAAATCACATTTCTGTCAAAAGAGAGAGTTTGTCAGAGAGGCCCGCACCTGGTGGAGACAGCAGCACTTTGTCTCTGTGCTCCATCCAGCCACGACACGTCGCTACACAAATACTGAGTTCCGGCTACGGACAGCTGCCGCTGAAGCTGTTCCGTTAATAATCCCAAAAAAACCTGCGGTAATGCACTGTACAGGACACTAATACACAAGTTAACTCTGTGAGTTTCGGGAGAGAGAGAGGCATCACACGAGGCAAGTGATCCAGGCATCGTTCACGTACTTCCGGGTGTCGCCCGTGTACTTCCAGGTGTCATCTGCGTTCTTCCAGGCGTCGTCTGAACGTCCGCGTATGTCATGCACTGTTACGGTGGCCTGCCTGCGATGCCTGCCTGCAAAATTTTAAATATTTTCTAAATATTTTACAATTTTTAGCGGATCACAAACGTCATTGTAACTTCGAAAAATTGTACGTCAGGCCATCGTAACTCAGGCAGAACCCGTACTGACAAGTCATAACGCCACCCGCAACACACAGGTCTCAAAACACATTGCAACACAGTGCCACTATTTCATCTCAAGTGGGACTTTACTGTCACACCTGCCATACATAAGTATACCGTGGTGTGAGGCGTGGTTCCCCAGAACCAGGGGGACCATTTGCATATGTACTTCCTGTACAATCTGTATCCTAGTGCTTCAAATATCCGTATCTGTATCCGGATATGACCCGGAAGTGGGCGTGGCCTAAACGTGGCATTTTATTTCTACAAATTGAACCATGCTGTTATGAGTCTATTTTTGTTTTGTCTTTATCTATCCTTTGAGCTTCACATCTGAGTGCTTTGATAAAAAAAAAAAAAGAAAAAAAAAAAAAGCTCCTGCTCCCACTCTTAGCTTTCTAAATATATCAACAGAGCACCTCCTGTTCATCTTTATTTCTGGATGATCTTCGTTTACATCCTTACTGCAGATCAACCACATCTAAAACCTCAAACAGTTCCAAGACCACACACCATGAATATGAGACGTTCGACCGAGATTCCTCAAAGCACCTCAGAAGCTCAGAGCTTCATCACACCCCAGAAGGCTTGGGCTCTGGCGAGACATCATCTGGTCCCACAAAGCTTCCTAAAAGGAGTGTGAGCTGCAGCTGACAGCTAATCACATGCAACTCAGTCCAGCTCAAATGAAAGTCTGGTCTGTGCTCATCAAGCATGAGTGACGAACAAGAAAAGAAGAAAAATTGGCACCGCGATTTGATGAATGTTATCTTATCTTCGACGGGATGGGACGTTTTTAACAGCCGGAGCGGTCTTGTTCTTGCACCTTCTTCTCCGTGACATCTCGTTAAGCATAAAATGTTGACAAAACATGAGTGACTACAAGGAGGTGGAGGGTGTGTGTGGGGGTGGAGGGTGGGGGGCATCTTGATATTGCAACATCTGCGATGACAATTTATGATCAAGGACACAAAGTGTGTGCTTTGGAAGGAACTCAGCGTGAGGTTGAATTTGTTTTTCTGTTTGTCACTTGCAAGGAAACACGAGCGAATGCAGAAATGAGGAGATTCTCGACAACACGCAGACCCTGTGCGTTTTAATGAACTGGTAAAAGATTACCTTGTGGACGGAAGGATTTGCATTTAAAACGAATGCCCATAATATATTGGTATACGTTCTTAAATGTGAAAAAAAAAACATTATTATCTGACAACAGAATTAATTTTGAGTACAGGGATTCTGCTGGCTGCAAACAACAGAGCGTCTTTTTTTAATTACGCTGAGAATTGATTCAGCATTACAAAAACACCCAGGTACAGCTCCTGCTTGTTTGTGCAGTGGTGTATTACCAGCACACGGCTAACCTTTGGCAGTAACATACACACCGCTTTCCGTCTTCATGACTAGAACTAATTGGGCATTTGGCTACTCAACTTGTTTCTTCCCAGCTGTTTGGTATTGCATCATTAATTCGTGCACAAGGGAGCTAATGAACGACGTAGCCGGATTTAGATGTAGTTATGGCACTTGCATTTAGAGTCTGTTACTGTCACCTCGTCTCACAAGGACCAAACAAGAGCCAAGGCAGAACAGCAGGTCAGCATGAGGCGGAGGAATCGCAAGAAACCCATCAGAGGCCGTGCTCATAACTGACCCGCCTATTGTTAAAGGTAGGCAGATGAAAGTTTTTAATATTCGCTCTATTACGCGTAACGTGGATATATCTACAGAACATGATGAACTATCTGTGTCTGTTGTTTAAATAAATTGTTCAGTTTCATCTTAGAAATATTGTTTAAACGAGTTGTTTAGCCTTTAAACTTTTTTCTTTTTTACATTTTATATATTTATTCTTCTTAGACAAGCTGCATCATTATATCAAGTTATTTAGTCTCATCTTAGATGTTTAGTCTTCTCTTACAGAAGCTGTTTAGTCTCCTCTTAGACAAGGTGTTTAAACTAGCTGTATCCTTTTAGACACTCAACATTTTAGACATTCAACTGTTAGACCTAATATTAGAGCTGTTTAAACAAGTTGTTTAGGCTTGTATTAGATTTTAAACTTTTTTTTTTTTTACATTTTATTTATTTACTCTTCATCTTCGTTAATTCTTTTAACATTTATGCTTCATCAATAAGTTGTTTAGTCCCATCTTAGACAAGTTGGTTAAACAAGTTATTTAGTCTAATTTTATACAAGAGGATTAAATATGATTTTAGTTCCATAGAAAGAACCTGTGTGGCAGCAGGGGCGTGGCCGAGCGCCGCCGTGCAGCGGGGGAGCGAAGCCGGGGAAGGTGAGTGTCGAGTGATCACACCTGGGGATGGTTAACAGGATGTCTTTTTATTCCCTGCAGTGAGCGGTGTGGGAAAGACAGCACTGAACAGAAGCTATGTGTGTCTGTGTGTGTCTTTGTGTCTGTATGCTGGCTGAAAAGCTGAATAAAGTCTGTAATTGTTCACAAGTTCACCTGTCCGAGTCTCAGTCTCACCCACCCACTCCTGACACCGCTACTACCTGTTTAAACAAGTTGTTTAGTTTTGTTTAGTTTTGTTTAGTTGAATTTTTCCCCAGTGTATTCATTCTTGTCTCAAACATGCTGTTTAAACAAGCTTCATCATCTTAGACTATTTGTTTAATCTTGTTAGACGCATCGTTTAAACAAATTGATTAGTCTCGTCTTAGACAAGTTGTTTAAACAAGCTGTAGTTGTTTAGTCTCATTAGACATGTTTATACAATTTATTAGCTCATAACTGATTGGTCTCTTGTTAAAGGTACACAGGTCAACATTTTTAATACTCTCACTAATGTGAATACAGTGGAACCTTGGATTGCGAGGAACTTGGTGTTTTGCAAAACTTTTAATAAATTTTGACTTGATGAACAAGCGAGGTCTTGCAATACGAGGAATATGCATATGCTTCATCTGCTGAGCCTCACGTGATCACAACTTCTCTGTCTCACTCACTGCAGGATTGTGAATCACTCGTATAGTCAACATCCGCACTAGCATTGAAAAGACTGATTAAACTTCAAATGAGATCAAGGAGACGTGTAAAATGTGGGAAAGAGTGCAAAACTTTGCAAAAAACTTTGCAAAACTTTGCTAGATGAAAAGGATCATCTGAATAAGGCTGTAGCAGTGCGAGCGATGAATCTGTTTAATGACAACGCAATGTCGCATTTCCACGAAATCTTCAAAAGGAGGCAAAAGCAGTGATCATTGGATAGTTTCCTTGTTAAAGTCGCACAAAAAGAAAAAGATCCCAGTGAGC
>JAQMCW010000002.1:19755763-19767780 GCA_030068335.1 Chrysichthys cranchii
GAAGGAGGAAACTCAACCAATCAGAACGTGCTTTTCTTTCTCTTGGGCTCTGATTGGCTGCTGCTAACATGGCGTAAGCTCGGATAGAACAGCGGGCAGCATCCAAATACGCATCAAATACGTTCACAATGTGTTTAAAATGTGTGTTTTAACTGTGTTTAAAGTGTATGGGAGGGGAATTTTAAAGCTTAAACTATAAAAATTTTTTTAGATGGTCTGTCTATATGGCAGAGGGATCTAGAACATAACTCCTGTGATGGCTAATGTTAAATAATGGTGAACTTGCTCTTGATCTTATGTTAAGGGAAAATCTGTTTATTTAAAAGTCCTTAATGGGAAGTCATTCTATTTCTCAGCCATTTTGGCAAAGCCCTCTGGGCAGTTATTTCCATTCAGCCTATCCACTCAAATGGGGTGAGACTCATTGACTCAGACAATAACATGTTTCAAACACTGATCTGAAATCACCGACTAAGTGAGTTCACAGCGTAACTGGAAATCACTTTGTTGGATTTGGCTTCAATAACACCATAAATAAAAATATACTTTTAGGGTGCTACATATTTGGCTACTGCTTGTTTCTTATGAAGTGGAGCCAAGTGTGATGACGCAAAACCTATTTATGGTTATTTCTATGGCAACAGTGATCATACTTTATTAATATACAGTACTGTGCAAACGTCTTGAGCCACCCCTCTTTTTTGTATAAATTTTGTTATAGATACTTTGCATTTTTTGCACTTCAAAAATGTTTGCATGCCAGTAAAGAAAGCAACATATTATTTGAGAGCACTTTTCAGGCAAAACAAACAAACAAACAAACAAACAAACAAAAAACTGAAGAACTGTGGCAATTTCTTCATGATGTCCAGTAAAACTTTTCTTTTCTTTTTTTACTTTATTGCTCTTTACTACATGCTGTAGTAATTATTTTTGAAGTCATTTTAATTTACAAAAAAAAATACAGGGGATACATGGTGATGTGCAGGTTAGCACTGTCGCCTCACGGCAAGAAGGTCCTGGGTTCGATCCCCGGGGTCGACCTGGGTGCCTTCCTGTGTGGAGTTTGCATGTTCTCCCCGTATCCACATGGGTTTCCTCCAGGTACTCCGGTTTCCTCCCACAGTCCAAAGACATGCACAGAGGCCACTGGGCTAATTTCCCGTAGGTGTGAAAGGTTGTCTGTCTCTGTGTGTCACCCTGCGGTGGACTGGTGACCTCCCCAGGGTGTACCCCACCTCTCACCCAAAGTCAGCAGGGATTCAGCTCCCCTCCGTGATCCTGAACAGGATTAAGTGCTAGAAGGTGAGTGAGAAACAGTGTGGATACTTTTGCACAGTACTGGACGTCCAAAGGTTTTTAACTTCTATGGTCACATTAGTGTTATGTGCTATGATATGGAAAAACCAACATTTATATATTCAGCCAATAAAGTCTTAAAGGAAAAATAACCTACTAAAAACTGGATAAATATTTTAAAAAATGATAACAATTAACAAAGATGGTTGGCCATAGATTTGTGTTATGATTGGAATGAGATATATAAAATCATAGTTTTAGAAAATTTTGAACAGAATTCTTTTGGGGATTTTTTCCCCCCAGTCTTAAACTGATTAATATTAACTGATGAATGATGAAAACAGTTCCAGGTAGAATTGAGGTCCTAATAGGTATCTAACCTGGACCGTCCTGTAGGAGCTCACGTACTCTTATATCGCATCATCTTCGAGTTTTTGTTCAGCTGTCCATGTTAACGTCACGAAATCATGAAAAACCCCCACAATCAATTATTCACACTATCACCTAATATGTGTTATAAGTGTTTTTAATAGTGGAATGTTAATATGGTTTTATTCTTTGAACCATTTGTACATCAATCAACTTTTATTCATTAATGTCTAATAGTCAACATTTACAAATAAAAATTTTCATTGCAACATTCAAAGCCTATGAACTGGTTACATTTTCATATAAACACGGTTTGTACAAAATCTGTAACACGGGCTATATGGAATACCTTCATCCCATTATATGATATAAAGTACAACTTTACAGGTTCAAAAAATTGAACAAAAAAAAAACAAAACCAAAACCAAAACAAAGCAAAAAGAGATCAAACCTAATAATTACAAAAGGTGAGACAAAGTGAGAGGAAAAAAGAGATAATACAAGAATACTAGTTCATTTTTCTAAAAGTGGTCACTAGGCAATCCATTAAAAATGACAAAATTGCCTAGAATGAGCAACTTTAGTAGCATAGGCATATGTGAACACAACTGCAACAATGTTTATCAAGTCATTCACACAAGCAATGTACTAATGGCCACCGTTTACAGAGTCATGCGTTCCCAAGCCTGAATCCACTTGAGCTGCTATTACTTGGGTTTGCTTAAGAAACCAATGACCAGCATAAGACTGTGCTTCTTCACAAGAACAATAAAATTACAGTGATGTTCAAACAACAAACAAACCAACAAACAAATGCTCTAGCTTTGCAGCGTTGATCGTATTCTTAGTATTTAGTAGTTAGTGTTAGTGTCAATGATGTAACAGCTCAAGGGCAAATTCATAATTGTTTTTGGCACGGATTAATACTGCACCTGTCCCGGTGCGGAAAAACGATCGGAAATATTTTTGTTAGTGCTAGAATTAGTCAAATTACCCTGTATGACATGTAACTGGATGATTATTACTCTGTCGTCCCTCAAGCAGATTTAAATATAAAATTCAGACGGAAAGGGCAATTTTCCAGAAACATTTTTTGCTTGTTTTTTTTTCCCCCACGTAATAGGTGCAAACATGATAGTAATAATGTGCTGACGACCAGAGTCGCCGCAGTAGCAACGGTAAACAAATTAAACAAACATTAAAATGTCAAAAGGTCGTGTCGGGGGTCGTCATCGTTACATTTAAACCCTTGAAATGATTTAGGGTTGCGGCTCGGCAGTGAACAGCTATCAGACGCTTTGTCATTCTTGTTGCTTTTTCACTTTTTTTTTTTTTTTTGCATTTGTTGTGGCATTTGTAGTGGCACACAGAAGGTGATATATTTTACAGGAAAGGTTACATTTCAGGCATCGGTACGCATGTAGAGATATTCAATTTTCATATCACAGTAATCAGCTAATCTGCCATCCTAGTTTACAGTATTTAACACCCTTAAGCTTTTTTTTTTAAAAATACATTCTCTGAGGACGACCCATATCATCTACTCTGTCCAATTGAAGGAATATTAGGAGACAGCTGTCCACTTAGGACAGGCACAGTGTGCACAATGATAATACTGATTGTTAGGTATTGCGATCTAGTTTAGAACTGATTATCGGTAGTCAATTGTTCAAATTCGCTCGAAAGCACTTCAGTGCGTGTTCAAGTCCGAAAGATCATTCAAATCTAAGAAGGGAGGCAACGTCTGAAATGCGGGATGAATTTATCCTGCGTGATCATTCAATCAAAATCCACCTATAGGCGACATAAAAAGCAATAATGAAGTTTAAAAAAAAAATCTAAAGGAAAAAATAGTCCTTAGTAATGTAAAATATTTGTACAGGTTTTAAGAAAACTCTAATTAAAAAAAAAAAACAAACACAAAAAAAAACAGTACAGTGTTTTCTTGAATTCCAAGTTTGCTGTGCTTTTGGCAGTCGAAAACTGGTGAAATGTTTGTGCGTGACCACCTAAAATACAAATCAGGATCCATTCCCACTTCCATCTCACCCATAGTCCAAAAAGCCATTTTGATCCCAGAATATCTCTTTCACCAAATCCTGCTAACATCTGACCAAGCTTTTTGAAATCACTGAACCCCCCCACCCCCCAGCCTGTGCTTTGAATCTCACACCCTTGAGGAACTACACTGGTTATATTGCTTGATGCTGTACATGCCTCATGCTATCGTACTCTAGGCCTCGGCGCACTGCATAAAAAGCACATTGTCAAGCACAAGCGTTCGCGCGGCTATGTGAGCTCTAAGCTGCCCTAGCTACTCTCACCGACGGAAATGTTAATACTGTTTTGTTTCTTTGGCACAATACTTGGAGACCACACGATTTCATTACATTGCACAATTAACGGTCAGGCAGGTTCGGCAGCTACAAGGCTACGTCAGAAAGAAACACTAAGAAATATGTAGCACCTTTCAGCCATTCCAGAAAAGACAAAGCGGATAAAACAAGATGCAGGACTAGCTGCACATCCTTGTCCATATGTATAAGGCCTAAAAACAATGCCGTCGAAGAAGCGGAATACTGTACAGATATGAGCTTTTGTACATCTATCAAAAATACCAGTATGTTTCAGACCTTTGCTCTAAAGTGGTATGTGGACCTGCCAGGTCTAAAGACTGAACGGTAAACTATATGCCCTTTCAGAGTGGAATTCTAATCTCTTAACGGCTACACCGGTACACGAGTCTTACTAGCCATGAAGGTATACTAATGGGAAATACGCAGGATATAGAATGCTGAGTCAATTCCAGGTCAGCTTTAATAATAGTTCATGATAACTTGAAGCTGAAATAACGCCATGCCGAGTACGAGTTGAATACAAAAAAAATAAAAAAATTAAATCGTTCACGAAAAATAAACGGAAAAATCCACCGGACGCCGCACCTATGAAAGTTATTCGTTATTAACACGCAGGAGGATGGATTCGTCGCTAAAGCAAGCAAGATACAAGCTACTGGAGTAAAAAAAAAAAAACAAACCAAAAAGCGATTATTTTCCTTTCAGTTAATACAAAAAAATAAAACTGCATCTGTAAGATAGTCCTGCTTTCCTCATGTTAAGTCAGTTGGATTTGTCTAGCAGGTGACGTCGAGGCCAACGGATTGGTGGTATATTTTTAAACAGTATATAGTAGCTTGCAACGGTGAAACACCTTCGAGACTACAATCTTCAAGAAAGTCCAGTCTCTGTGACTTAGTACTTACTACTCGACATTCACAATAACCTGGCTGAGCTGCATAGACAGTTCCAGGTCCTACTCCTGTACTAGGGATAAATGTGTAACTCTACAGCTGGGAGACTTTCCGTGGTGTGATCCTGTGCCGTGGCTCGGAGTTGATCCTTTGCGTGCGGTTTAGTTGTGGTTTGGCGGGCAGGTTGGTGCTGTCTGTGGCAGGTGGCACCGACAGGCTGTGGGGCAGCGGGGTGGCGCGGCGAGGGTTGTTCCTCTCGTACACGCTGTAGGGCGGCGGCGTCTTGCTGCCGCGGCGGATGGCGTTGTCGGCAGGCAGGACTGCGGGCATGGACGGTTCGGGTGCTGCATCGATGCCGCACGTCTCGGACACGCTGCAGCGGCTGAGAGAGGAGATGCCACTGCTGTAGCTGCCCGAGCGAGCGGGCGAATGGGACGCTAAGCTGCCCGTGGGCAAACCGTCAGTAGGAGAAGGGGTGAGGGGAGGAGCTGAAGTCTGTAGGAGCAACAAGACAGGCATTCATTTCTGATTTCATGTTTTTATTGTTTGTTATATAAATTGAACTCAATGTTCATCTTTTATGGAGAATTCCCTACATGATCTTTCTTCCACCCTGAATTATTAGTTTTTCGATATATGACACATAGGTTACAAGCTTGCAGCATTATTTGTTTTAATCGCTCCGTATGCTGTCTACTGCACATCACCAAGACTACTCAAGTCCTCATAATGGATGTGAAATAAGGTTTAATTTGCATGTCTTTGCATGGTTGCAGGGATCCCTGCATAGGTTCCTGCCCAGAAAATGCACTTTCCGTATTTTCTAGTGTGCTTTCCGTTTCCTTTCCGTCTCTGACTAATGAAAATACACATCACTCTTTCTTACTTATATACTACTTCATGACAATATGGAGACTTGGCCATTGGTGAGATTTGGTAAATAATGTGTTTTGTAGCATCACTATGAGAGTATCAGGACTCACAGAATGACGCCTACCTTTTGAGGAGACTTTGAGGTTGGCATAGGAGACAGAGACCGTATGTTCTTGCCTTGAGCAGCTGGTGAGACAAAACACACAGCGAGCAACATAACAATATAACACCCACATCACACCAGCTCATAGCATATACAGTACTGGGCAAAGTCTTTTTTTTGTTTGGTTGCTTTTTTTCTTTTTTGGATAATCTCTAAACACCTGGTGGAACAGCTCACAATTAATTATGTTAATTAGCAAAAGGTCAGTAACATGACTGGGTATAAAAAGCGCATCGCAGAGGGTCAGAGTCTCCCAGCAGTAAAAGTGAAAGACTGCATGGCCAGTCAATTTATGATTAATGTTCCCCAACATTAAACTACAAGGAATTCAGGGGTTTCATCACCCCCGATCGGGTCATTATAACGTTAAACGATTTAGAGAATCCAGAGTAAAAAATACTGCATGGGCTCAGGAAAGCTTCTGGGAAACACTGTCTGCGTACACAGTTCCTCGTTGCGTCCATGAGTGCAGGTTAAAACTCTACCGTTTACATTTACACTGCATTTAGCAGACTGACATTTATCTCATTTATGAAGAGCAGTTGTACTAAGGGACCAGCAGTGGCAGCGCTGGAACTTGAACTCACGACCTTCCGATCAGAAGTCCAATGTCTTAACCCCTGAGCTACCACTGCCCCCCCCCAAGCAAAGCACAAACCATATACAGGTGCTCCCCTAGTTACGATGGCCCGACTTACAATATTGCAGTCAACTTTAGTTGAAGTTACGATGCTGACTGCGATACAATAATTGTAAAATATTTAGAAAATATTTAAAATTCGCAGGCAGTGTAACAGCGTATGACATACGAGATGTCTGGACGTTGCCTAGATGTGCGCAGATGATGCCTGGTTGTATGCGAGCGATGCCTGGATGTACGCGGACGATGACCAGATGTACGCGTCACACGCCTCGCGTGATACCTCACTCTCTCCCGCAACTCACGGAGTTAACTTGGGTATCGGTGTACTGTACAGTCCATTACCGCGTGTTTTTTGTGTGCTTCAAGAGCTAATTTTAATTCAAAAGCATGTCTTCTAAAGGCCCAGCATGTCTCCTACAGGAAAAGACTCCTGGGTGGGCTAAGCTGTGGTCCGACATAGGATATTTTCCACTTATGATGGGGATATTGTTCTTGGGAGTTGAGAGAAAACCAAAGAACCCTAAGGAAACCCACATGGACATGAGAAGATCATGCACAGAACCTCTGCACAGACAGTAAGGTAACTCGAGCACAAGACAGAACCTGGGTGGAGCTGTGAGGTGGCAACGCTACCTACGGTGCTACTGCGCCACACTGAACTAAACATCTACACAAAATTTCTCTAAAAATGTTATCATGCCTAAGGCTTTTGCACAGTACTGTATATGTGATTTAATATGATCAGAGTCGTACCAGTTTCTGCTGTGGGGAACGTGGCCTCGCAACATGGCAGACTTGCGTCTATCTGGAATGGCATCATCCTCTGCAAACAGGAAACAGAAACATGCCGATGACATTTCACACAGCCGATTACCCGAGAGCATTGTTTGTCTACTTGGCTTACCTGCGTGGCGTCCAGAGGGTTGGAGAAAACACCGCTGCACAGTCGGTCTCTGGGTGACAGACACGAGTTCTCTTTCGAATGCTTGTGTTTGTCCAACGGCAGCGGCGACGCTGAAGGAAGAGAATCTACAGGGAAGAGGCGAGCGCTAAGAGTGTTTAAAAGGCAGGAGAATAAGAACAGGTGACAACACAGCATCCTGTTCATTCATCACACCGGCATACAGCAACACAAGATAAACAACCAACCCTGCCAGCTTCACAGAGGGATAATAAACAATCTGAGGGAGAGGAGTAACTCAGTAACTCCAGGAGCTCTGTATGCTTACCGAGGATGACATAAAAACGATTTAGCACAGTGAAGTGTCACGATAGTTTGCTACATTGAAGCTTGATGAATCCCAGTGTGGGATCTTTCCATGAATCCAGACACTCACCTCTATTGCTTGAGGGAGCCGAGTTGTTCACATTATGAGAGCCGGAGTGGTTCGAGCTGAGGCTTGAGGTAGATGGACTTGGCTGTGGAAAGAAAAGCAGGCAATAAGCAGCTCAACGTGCCAACTGTGACAACTTCATTAAGAAGTTTCTGAAAGCCAATTCTAGTTTTCACAACTGTTTCATAATATCTGCGAGTCAGTGACGATTGTGAGCACGCTCTTAGACTATGCACAGATTATTTCAATTATACTGAAACTTCCAGCAGATAACTAGGTGACTTTACAAATGACTGTTTTGATAAATGTGCTTGGATGCGTTTAGTATATGCTCTTCTTGTTTTATCCTGTTCATTTTGTGTTTAAATGCTAAATGAAAAACATAGGGACATTCGATGTAATTTTTTGGGGCCGGGAACCAATTAATTGGTTTTCCATTATTTTTTTTTAACGGGGAAAATTCGATCAGAACTCGAACTTTTGAGGATTCGAACCCGAGTTCTGAACGGATTAAGTTCGAGTTCTGAGGTAAGCCGCTGTCTCTTAATGATTAACTGGTTATAAGAAGAAAAAGACACTTGGGAAATGCCAGAAGCGGGTGTTATGGTTTATGTCATATACAGGGTGCACCATGAAAAAGTAGCCCCGCCTCCAATGCCGGTGCCACGCTCTTTGGAGGAGGCCGTAGCCCCTTTCTCACCGTCTGTCGCCCCATGTGTAGGTGCCTAGACGTGTTCGGGGACCACTTTCAGCATCTTTTGTGACTTTTGTTTAAGTGAATAACAACACTTTGGTTGCTCGTTCGTCTTGTCTTCCTATCGCCAGAGGCGGGCTACATTTCGTGGTCCACCCTGTACATTCTAAATATATAAATTACACTCTATTATATTGGTTTTCTTTTGTTGGTATTTTTCACGGGTTTTTTTCAACGCCCCGGTTGAACACGACACCAAATTGATTTTGCGTTTCTAAGAGACGTCATCTAACCTACGGAGTTTTCCTTGAAATTCCTTCAAGCCGTGCTGCCACTCTGATATGATTTCTATGATTTCTTTTAGCGTCTCCACCTTACTGCTGATGGATGAAGGTCAATTAACGGGTAGAATATGCATCCCTGATAACTACAGAAATCCACAGAAACACACACCTGCATGTTGAAGACTTCATCCGAGCTCTCCGACTGGCCTGTGATGTTGCTCACGTCGTTGGAGGCCTGTGACGACAGTGAGGAGGACGAGTAACGATTGACAGCCGGGTAACTGAGGGGGCTGGAGGTAGGAGAGACACATGAGACCCAACACTAATGGTCTTGCTTATTATACACCATCAATGTTTATCTTTGACCTAAAAAACATGCATATAGTCTACCTGTAAAAGCTTTATATATGTACATTATATACATTAAATAATTATTAAATGTACACATTTCCAGGGGAAAAAAATCCATATTAAAGCAACAAAAGACATACCACACCAGGAACAAGTAAAGGTATAGCTCAGTGCCAGTGTTTTCATCTTTATGATCTGATTCGTGTTAAGATTACAGCTTTATGTTAAAAGTTGAGCCTCAAACGTCACAAGCCTTTTTTTATAATGAACAAGACGAATCATGATTTAAAAACCATATTTATGTTCAAGAGATGATTTTCAGGCAGGAAACTGTGGTGTTTCGGCAACACCAAGAACAATACTATATTTAGACCCCATTTGTCATGGAGGAGGCTTGTTAGAGTAGGAGTGGTATTAGCCATTGTAGTGTCCATTTTGGGCATCCATTGCTTGCTCAAACCAGCTGTGACATGGCAAAGCTTTATTTTCAAGGAACGTCTGTACTGCAAGCTGTGCAAGAATACAAGCTTGATATACTATTTGGCCATGTCACCACAAGATGAGTCCAGATGGTCGAAAAATGAAAAGTTGTTCCATTGGGAAAATGGTTACGGTATCATCGTCGCAACAGAAAATCACGTTCGTTGGTGTATAAATGGACAAGTTACCCATAGCGGGAAGATATCCGTCATATTTAGTCATGTTTATAGGCTGTTTTAAAACAGAACAACAATATGGGCGGGGGGCGGGTCATTTTTTCATGCAGTCTTGTTTCTCTGAATGATCTTTGCTACACTGGACTCATTTTGTGGTCACGCCCCCCTTTTAATGCCCTCAGGGGTGGTTCAGGATGCGTCATGCGGACAAACGTTTTACTGCAGACCGAAAATACATTACACAAATTAACACTGGATGAACAAAAAACCTCCGAGATGAATGGAAAGAATTCAGTTTGCGGTTTAGGCACTGAAAATGGCAAGACATTTTTGTCGTTTGGTAAACTAGGCCAAATCTGTGCGTCCTCCTGTTGTTCTCTGTAAAAGCAAAAAAAAAAAAAAAAAAAAAAAAGCAAAAAAAAGCAAAAAAAAAAAAAAAAAGCATTAATGGCCTTGTAAAGTCGACTCTTTAGACCCATTCATGATTTTATTAAATAGGTTAAAATAATATTCTAGTGGCAGTCAACAAACTGATATCATTTATATAAAGTCAAACGTTTGTACTTAAGAGCGAGCCTCAGGATCATTTTTCTATAAAGGCCGGCACATGCCTGTTATGAAAACTGCATGATGTCAGGCTGTTTTTGTAAGGCTGTCTGAGCTCCCTGATGCATTCCGTCCGTTCGCGTCTATCCTTCAGGCTAATAAATTATTTTATTAAAAAAATAACATGTCCTTGTAAATATGAACCAATAATCTGATTTCAGTCCCTGCTCCATTCCTTTCATCTCTTAGTTTCACCTCATGTACACCATCAGGAACATCTCTAACCTGGTTAAAAACAAAGTTTCTTATCCACTTATCTCGAAAGTTGATCAGCCAAGACATGTGTGCAATTTGTTTCTTGAGTTTTGTACATCGAGTAATGGAGTTAACGAATTAGCCAAGCTTGAGCTTCACTGTCAGACATGATTATGAACACACACCTGCGCCGCGCCACTATTCGCCCTCCGTCTGGACTAATAGCGTTAGGAACAGGAGTCCTGCAGGTTCGAGGACTGCCATTGGCAAAATGCAGAGGACTGACACGCACGTATGCAGGAAACTCCTGTGGCTGGACGCAGGAAAAGGACAGCATGTTGCTCATCTCATTAATGCTTGCGTTATATTATATATGAACGTTATATTTATGGGTCTGTCTAAACTGACCTGTATGCCCAGACTGGATCGCATCACATGGAACTGGTCGATGAGTTTTTTGTGCAGCGGACGCATGTCCTGTGGAACGAATTTCTCGTGTACTGCCAAGCCGTACTCCAGGATATGTGCCTGCGACAGGGAGTCAGGGAGTCGCCGTGTGTTAGAATCAGGACAAACTCGCACACGTAGCTAACCACATTTATCTATCAAAGTGCATGGGATTGCTTTGGTGTAACTAACATTACCTGCTCAAACATGAGCTCTCGGAGACGGGTGATCTTTTCTCCATCCTCCGGGTGATTGGAAATGTAATCTTTCGCAAAGAACGCCTGGAAAGAAATATGTGTAAAAAAAAATGCCCTAAATACCTTTTAATGAAAAGGAAATACAGTGGAACCTGTGTGTGTGTGTGTGTAAACACACACACACACACACACACACACACACACACACACACACACATACACACACACACACACAGTGGTACCTCAGTACTCAAACTCATTAGATCTCAAATTTCTTAAAAGTCGAACCAACCAGATCGCAAAAAAAATGACCTGGAGCTCGATCTGAATCTCAGAAGTTGAACCGTGAACGCCGACCTAAGATAATTTGTACACGCGGGGAAATGAGTCACGTGGCACGTGGTAACACTTCAGTCTCAGCCTCGCATTCGCTGTGATAGCACCGTTTGTTGGTGATGGTGCTTTTTTTTTTATTGAAAATATTAGGTAATACACTGTACTTTATATAACTTTGGTAGCCATTGCTCACCAAAAAGTTACAAATACAGAGTAATAATAAAAATAAACAATGGACTGCATGGCATAGTATGACTCAAGGTCGTAGTGCTGTGTCTGGGTTTATGAAAAAGGTGTCATTGGTTGTTTTTTTTTTTTTT
>JAQMCW010000002.1:19837403-19854511 GCA_030068335.1 Chrysichthys cranchii
CAATAAAGACAAGATGATAGTTTATTAAACTTTTAATGAAATTTGCAAATTGTAGCAACAGACCAAAAACTTTGCAGTTTTTGCACTGGACATTCTTCTCTTTTATTTTCTCAAAATGCTCCCGGACTTCCGAGCTCCGTTGATCGGTAGCTATCATGGAGACTGCTGCTGCTTCTTCTTCTTTGGCGTTTAACGGCAGCTGGCATCCTTGTAGGCGCATTGCTGCCATCTTCTGTTTCACTCCGTTATTACACGCTTAAATCCTACTACTTATCCTGCGTCTTTCAGGATATTACAAAGCTTCAAACAACGCATCGACTATTAAATTAGTTGTCGACGATTTTGATAGTCGACTAATCGTGGCAGCCCTAATTTGGAGTAAATGATTTGAAAGCATCCTTAAAGGGTCACTAGTGTTAGGGTTAGGATTCAATGGCCTGAACGCCCCTCCCTTATCCCTCACTTTCCAAGCATGTATCAGAACGTGCAGTGGCCGTCAGGCACCCGTAGCGTACTTTCAAGTCCTTACATTCCCACTCTCTTGCTTTTTCTCATGTTAAATAATACGTATGAGCCTCCATTTTTCAAAATTTGGGATCTCAAGACATTTTCAGCCAGCACCAACAAACACTGATTCCTCTTATTTCTTCTTCATTTTCCTTTTTCCTTCACCTTTTTCCTTCACCTTTTTCTTCATCTTTGTTCCACGTTCATGCTGCCACATGTAAAAAAAAAAAAGAAGAAAAAAAAAAAGCAAAAGACAAAAGGCTAGAGGTTTGTCCGTTCTGGGCTACTGTAGCACCGCAACATGGCAGCTCTGTGAAAGTGGACCCGCTTCCTCTGTAGATGTAAGGGGCTCATTCTGAACTCATGAGAACACAAAGTTAGAGGTTTCAAAGTTAGAGGTAATGATACGCTAATGAAAACACACGTAACTAATATCATATTCCATTTCTCCTAATACAGGGGACGCTCGGCTCGCGAACGAAGCGATGTACGAACTAAATTCCCAAGCAGATTTTGTACCGACCGACGAACAAAGCCTCGAATGATGTTCAGACAGCCAACCCACACTCTGCGGCACAAACCTCAAGTTCCGGTCAAGATTTCGTGGTGTGAATGTGTTCGACGCATTTTTTAAGAGCGTACGAAGCCTACGCGTATAACAGTTGAAATAAAGAAAGAAAGAAATCGCAAATCATGAGAAGCGCCACCATATCCCTCCACCACCCTCCTCCTACGCCATCAACTACGTATCCACCGCAAAGGGAACGCGCATTGAAATCATCTGTTTGTTTCATTTAGGTTTATTTTTCTATAATTAAGGTGATTTTAATTTTATTCTATGTTTTATTGCCACACATAAACCCATAATACACTTTAAAAACATGATTTTGAGGGCTGAAACACATTCATTGTACTGTATTTACATTCATTTCAATGGGAAAACTTGATTCACCAGGTGTACAGTATATGATGAGAACACTGAGCTGTCTGATGATCTTTAGATAGCTCCTGCAGCATATGGCTCTACCAGCTGCAAACCCAAAACTTTTTTGGACTGAAAGAGTAAACGTCCCTGGATGGAGAACTTTTCCGATGGCTCTATAGAGGCCTGTGTTACGGGAGGATTACAGTATACGACAGATGGCACACCAATCCTTATATCACCCAAGAAAAAGGAGCAGCCAAGATTACAGTATGCAGGCTTGCTTTTGTGTGTGTGTGTGTGTGTGTGTGTGTGTGTGTGTGTGTGTGTGTGTGTGTGTGTGTGTGTCAGTGCATGCGCAGACATCCCTGCAAGACTCCATCCATATTTCATGAATGATAAAGGTTTCAGTAGCTGTGTGCACTAATATAAAAGCACTTCTCCATGCTCTGCCTGAACGAGCACTTTTTCCCCCTATTTCATTCTGCGCTTTATGCGGAGACAGAGAGGACAATATTAGCTGCTGCTGTGTCTCTTCTCCTTTTTCTTCCTAGGCCGTCTGTGCTGAGAGTTTGGTGAATGTGGTCATGTGTGAAAGCTGGGGTTTTTTTTTTGGGAGTACTGTGATCTCTGTTCCACATTGAAACAGTGGTCTGGGGTTCGCTTCAAGGGAACTCGGGTGAGACTGTGCCACAGTGATACGCCTCCCTGCCAAGGGAGGTCATATCTCCTAAATACAGTAGAATCTCTGGTCACGAACGCTTCGGAACACGAACAAATCAGTTCCCGACCAAAAAATTCGCCAAAATTTTGCATCTGGTCACGACCACATAATCTGGGGTGCCGAACAAACACAGCCCCGGCCATTTCCCCTTCCGCTTCGGACGCGCCAATGTTTTCCCGTTTTCTGTTTGCGTATTGCGTGATTATGTATTGCGTACCTAACAAAGACTCACGTGTCCTTGTATTCAGTCTCGGTCAGATGTGCGTTCATTGGCTGTACAGTAACCTCCTCCCCGCCCATCTTCCTCCTCACTTCCTTAACGCCGGAGATCGACTCATGCAAGGTTCGTTTTCTTGGTTGTTTACTGTAAGTTTTTGTATAATTAAGGATTGTTCAATCGTTGATTTTTTTCTGTGCTTAAAACTCATTCTACAGCCAACGGTTCGTAGGGGTCTAATACGGACTTGTGCAGTGTTAGTTTTCTCTGTTATTCAAGGTTTTTACACTTAGTTTACTATTACACTCTGCATTCTATGGTATAATTAACTATTTTTATGCTTAAAAATCTTAAAAAAAAAACCAACAACAACAACAATATTTGCGTACAGTTGTTAGGGTCTGGAATTGATTAATCGTATCTACGTGCAATCCAATGGGGAAATTAGGATCGGGTCACGATCAGAGTTTCGGAACGAATTACGGTCGTGAGCAGAGGTACGGCGGTACTCTGCTCTTCTCTTACACTTCCTGTTCCCAGCATACTGAGGGTAGGACACATGGAGGGCATCCCAAAAAAACACTTCATATACAGATTACTCTCAAGAAAACCGGATTTTTTTATTCAAACTTTGTGAAATTCCGAGTGCTTTCGTATTAACGACTTACATAGCAATCCAAAACAAATATGTGCATTAAGGCAAATAAGACCAGCTGTGTAACTAGGACAAAAGAAATGGCACCCCCATATAAGGTGTTGTACAGGGGTTTTATAGGAGCTGACACGCTGCAGTGGCTGAACTGCATTATTGGAAGATTTACCGCATGCTGTCCGCAGGAGATTCTCTTCCACTGTTTTGTTGTCATTTTTTTTGCTTTGCCTTTTATGGAGATTTTGCGGGGATCACTAAATGTCAATTAGCTGTGCTTTGAAAACCCAAGATGATGCTAATCGGTGGTTGATTGGTATTTACCAACATACGCAGCTGAGTATAAAGAGAATCAGCGCTAATGAGGCTTTTTTTTGGCCTACGGAAAAAAATGACATACAGCTTTAAACACAAAAGACTGATAAATGATGCTGAATGAATGAACTGGTGTTCCGTTTTAAAAGACAGGTTATTAATTATTACTAGTTAGGCAAAATATTGAACTCATTGTCCCGAAATAGATATAAAAACAGAATTCTCTCTTTTGTTTCTGGCTGTCTCTTTTGCTCTGAAGATACTGAGATATGGTTTACTGTGTCTACTGCGACTTGTTCAGTATCCGTTATGGCTGGGCGATATGACGTATATATTACAGCGCGATATTTTTGGACATTTTCACAATAACGATATTTATCGCGATATATATTGTGCTAGGAAAATCAGGTTCGGAGGCAAGAGGCACATGCAGACTGGAGCCAGGGGGCGCACACGAGCTGTTGTGCACCCTGTACAAAAGGCCTACTATTTATTAAGCTACTTCTACAGATCATGCTACATCGCGCTGAGTCTTCTTCGATGTATTCACGGGGGGTAAAAACACTGCAGCTAGCTGTTCATTTCTGGAGGAAAGTTGATGGTTCTCGTAAAATCACGATACTCACGATATTCAGTTGACTGACGATATGAGCAGTCATAATCACAATAATGCTAATTTATGGATATATCGCCCAGCCTTAGTATCTATCCATTATCTATACCGTATCTTGTCCGTTCAGGGAGAAGCTGGAGTCAGTCCCAGCTGACTTTCGGTGACATCCATTCACACTTGCAATGGACGATTTTTTAGCATAGCTCATGTGTACATCTGTGGGAGGAAACTGGCGCTGAATCCCAGATGAAACCCAAGCAATCAAGATGAGAACACGCAAACTACACAGGACGGTCCCATTCAGCTGCCATGTTCGAACCCAGAACCTTCTCGCTGTGAGGCAACAGTGCGAACCACCGCACCACTTACTCCATGTACAATTCATTACTACAATATGGCTTTTACAAGAAAGCTGTGGGGCTTTTGATGAATCAGAATAAATGTAAATGCTCTTGGTCTTGATAATGCACGATAATCTCAGACTGCTCTAATGGAATATGAATGCTAATGAAATGTAAATGCAATGCAGAATTTTGTCTACGCTATCTAAGGCCTTATGTAAGCACTATGATGGCAATTCTTCAAGAAAATAAATACATGCCACGTAAATCACAAGGTGCTTCTGAGATTTGGGAAGAATGCACATGATCCAGCCACAGTCTCTCGGGGCCGATGTGGCTGGAAATGGGTCAGTAGGAGCATGTCGCTGTAAACGTGGTGCTCAGGCAAGCTTCTGGCTAAGCGGACGCTGTGTCCTCTGTCTTTTTCTGTTAAACGCAGCGAGCCGAATCTGTCCGCTCGGTACTAGCCTCAGGGAGATTCTGCCCAGATTTTGAGAGCACCAGCCTACCACAGCCATCTGACAAGATTTATCACTCAACCTGTCATCTTCATTGCACCAAAAGCACACTGGACACCTACACAAAACTGTTTACGTGCCTTCATACCTGTTTTATTTTTTACACTGTTGTTTTTTGTGAGATTGTCCCCGACAGTTTAATATCCCTGGACACAAGATATATGGAGAATATCTAAAGACTGTTTTGCTCACAGTAAACAGGCAGACAGTTATTCAGTTAGTCTAGATCACTGTGTATCTTAGTTTCTTACAGGATTCAAACAGGCCTTAATCATGGCTGGAGTTAGGCGTGTCAGGCTCACTGGAGGAAGCAGGCCACATTACACTCAGTCCACACTTAGTCAAGTGGGTTGGGTGAAAAAAAAAAACTGTTTAATGACCAGTAACACATCAACAACTCCCTTTAGTGTGTTCATTTATTAGTATTCATCTGATAGGTCCAAGTAAAAAAAAACATGAAAGTTGTGACTGCATAAGTATTGGCACCCCAATGCGCGGGGGGGACATGTTCTTCAGATTAAAAATCTGTCAAATAATAACAGTTAATGAGAGTTATAGTTGTGTGTGTGTGTGTGTGTGTGTGTGTGTGTGTGTGTGTGTGTGTGTGTGTGTGTGTATACCTTATTAGCACACTGAGGTTATGGCTCATGTTTTATTGTTTTGTTTTTCTGCTTAGTGGAATAGCTGAGTAGGCACCCCCCAAACATTTCACTTCAATCATGGACTACAGTCTCGAATACCGATTCCTGATTCATTTAAGCGTCCCAGATTTGAATCTTTATCAGTCCCATAATTCCACTTAAAAAATCGAAAACACAAACGCTGAAATGCAAATGTCAACAAATTGCCTTTTCTCCAGTGTAAACTGCTATTTAAAAAAAACTGCCATTAAACCAACAAAAACACCCTCATCACTGCTTTCTGTGATGACAAAAACAAAGCAAAAAAAAAAAAAAGATTTAAATCCATTTTTTTTCCCAGGGAAATCAGATAAACACCTCTCATGTAAATAGGCTACTCATGCATTAAACACTCCAACCTAATCAGTTTAGAAATATTCTGACATTTATATTATGGGAAAACAAATCCCTTCCTCAATGTCAAATAACCACTAATAAATAAACACTAATAAATAACCAGTAATAAAAAAACACTAATAATAATAATAATAATAATAATAAATTAACACTAATAAATAACCACAAAAACAACAACTAATAAATAAACACTAATAACCACTAATAAATAACCAGTAATAAATAACCACTAATAATAATAATAACCAGTAATAAATAACCACTACTAATAATAAATAGCCAGTAATAAAATAAACACTAATAATAATTATCATAAATAACCAATAATAATAATAATAACAACAACAACAACAACAATAATAATAATAATAATAATAAATAACCAGTAATAAATAAACACTAATACAGAACAAGTAATAATAATAAATAAAAACTAATAAATAAACACTAATAAATAACCAGCAATAAATAAACACTGATACATAACCACTAATACTAATAAATCACCAATAATAAATAAACACTAATAATAATAATAAATAACCAATAATAAATTAACAGGCTGTTATTTCAAGTATACCTTGCCACACGTCTGATTTATCTAATCTAATCTAATCTAATCTAATCTGATCTGATCTGATGTGATCTGATGTGATCTGATGTGATCTGCGCCCTCGGTGTTTTCCCACCTGCACTAATGCACCAGTGATATTATGACCATAATGAAGGCGGTAAAGAGTGAAAGGTGCTCTCACCCACGCCGTATTTCTCATGCTCGGTCGGGATCCACATTGTCCCTGCTCTCCAGCACAAACAGCGCCTCAGCTACACAACAGGAGACTGAAAGGCGAGAGGCTCCATGTCGCTGGCGCGCTGGACGGCTCTGTATTGTTCTGAAGGCAGACGCTCAGATCAGCATCCTTCCCACGGCACAGTCTCCCGCCCGCAGTGCATTATGGGAGACCGAGTCACTGAAGGGGCGAAAGGCGCCTAAAAGACTCCAAAGCCCATAATCCTGACGCGTCAAGGCTGCGCGTGAGGGTGTCACGTGACCTCATTGCTTCAAGATGGCGGCTGGGAAGGCGAGTGCTGAGCGACCAGGTAGAGAGAGAGAGAGAGAGAGAGACAGCGAGCGAGAGTTTGCTGCTACTACTGTGTGTATGTGTGTATGTGTGTGTTTATCAGGGACAGGCGGTAAAAACATGTCTTCTGTAAACGTGGGCTTATTTTAGACTCGTGGCTTGTGGAAGGGGTTGTGTTTATTGTAGTTTAATTACCGCAGTTTAGGCTGATTTCGGAGTAAATAACATGACCTGTGTGTTCATGAGCCGAGGTTCATACTGCTAAGGGTTTATTCAACTAGGGCGGCAATGGGATACTGTTTATATAAACACACACACACACACACACACACACACACACACGCTTGTGTATACTGTATATGTATGTGCTTCACATGGCTTTATCATGTACACAACCATTAGGAATGAGACTGATTTTGACTGCTTATTATTCAGTACAGTACAGTACAGTAAGAGCTTTTGGGACACTAACAGTAAAACAAACCACCCAAACACACACACACACTCACACACACGTCTTTCAAAGATAAAAACATCAGTTTGGGTATTTTCTTTTATTCCTATCAGTAAATGTCTTAAGCCTCCTGTTATGTTGGGTTCTTAGGGACAGCAGTGATGTTCCTGGGTCAGTTTGACCTGGGAGTGTTTAATTATCCAAAAGTGCAAAAAAAATCCCAATAAACATTGTTTATATCTCAATTAACTCCATTATTAACTATTATTAGCCATTAATAACTGTGTGTGTGTGTGTATTTGTGTGTATGTGTGGTGTGTGTGTGTGAATGGGGTGAAATATGTCTCACAGTTGCAAAGAAGCAAATAGTATTTAATCCTTTTGATCCCTTTTAGCCTTCAGTTTGACTGCTGGGTCAAGCAGAAGTTTCATACCGAATAAATACTTTTAACTATTGGTTTTTTGTTTGTTTGCTGGGTTTTTTTTTATTAGATTTTTTAACTTGACTCGCAGCGTAACAGGAGTGTTAATAAATGTCTTAAGGTGGGTTAGGTTGTGACTTTTCTGAAACTAACTGCAATGGTATTCGTGAGTCAAATCCACAGAATTGTAAAAAAAAATGCAGGGCTGAGTTCATGCTAACTCAGTTTGTATATTCATGATTATGTATTCGGTGATAGTCGTGCCTAGATTCAGTGTCCATTTGCACCTTGTTTCCCTGACACACCTGTAACGCATCCTCCATCAGGAGAGATTGCTCTGCATACATTACTATACGTTACATTGAAGGACAGGGTTGTAAATAGTCTGCTCTGTAACGGCCTGGTGTTGTACATCATTTCCTGTCGGAACGATCGTGTACAATTAGTACGTGAATTGTGTGGTTTTGTCATCAGTGCAGAAGCGTATACTTGCGGAATCCGGAAAGTCAAGACTGAAAGATTCTTGCCGACATCTGATTAGTGTAAATTGTGAAACACTGCCAGATTTTAAAAGCGGTACTCATTGCTCTTGTGTCCAGTGTGGCAGCTGAGTGTGATTTCTCTTTTATCTGGGTCATCAGCCTCACGATCACCAAGGCTGTGTTTTTTATTTTGTCTTCTGTGTACACGATTATAAAATTTTAGCTGCAGGTTAATTATCACAGTCTGAACGAGCAGGTTGCGGCACGGTGGTGTGTTGGTTAGTACTGTCACCTCATAGCAAGAAGGTCCTGGGTTCGATCCCCGGGGTCAACCTGGGTGCCTTTCTGTGTGGAGTTTGCATGTTCTCCCTGTGTCCCTATGGATTTTTGCCACGTACTCCGGTTTCCTCCCACAAAGACATGCACAGAGGGGATTAAGCTGATTGGCTACTCTAAATTGGGCGTAGGTGTGAATGTGAGTGTGAATGGTTATCTGTCTCTGTGTGTTGCCCTGTGGTGGATTGGTGACCTGCCCAGGGTGTACCCCACCTCTTACTCAAAGTCAGCTGGGATTGGCTCCAGCTTCCCCCCCATGACCCTGAACAGGATTAAGTGGTAGATGATGAGTGAGTGAACAATCAGGCGATGTTGGAGGGGAAATTGTGAGAGAGAAAAATCAGTTTATAAACGTTCCCTTTTTACCTTTAGCATACCTGTTTGCACCTTTTTTTTTCTCACTGTAACACACCTTAAATTTGACAGTAATAGTGTGTAACCTGTGTTGACTTCCCGTGTCCTCTCTGCAGGTGGGCAGGATTGTATTCTGGAGCCGCTGTGCTTTCCTGAGCAGCTGACTGCTAGCATTAGCGTCTCCTCCACGGACGACGACTGCCTGGTGTGCTGTGTGCTGTGCTCACACACAGCTCCTCTCTCAGATAAAGACCAGCTCCTGAAGCACCTGCTGCTGGAGCACAAGCTGGTCATCGCTGACATCAAACTCGTCGCTGACTTCCCAAAGTACACACATAAATGTTTCTGATTCTGGCTTTGGACAGGTTTTCCAAATGAATCGTAATGCTAAAGTTGCACACGTCAGAAGGTTTGGGTATGAATATTTCAGCAAGGACGCAGAAGGAATTAAGTAAATGTGGAGCCACCAATATCTCTGGAGAGTTTAAGAATCTAAATATAGCCTCAGATTCAGAGCCGTAATGAAAAATGTTGCTACTCTGTCGCAGGTACATGCTTTACTGGAAGAAAAGGTTTTCAGAGCAGCCCATCACAGACTTTTGCAGCGTCATCAAGACCAACTCTGAGGGGCCTGCCGGTAAGCCAGAAGGCTTCATTCTCTAAAAGCTTCCAGACAGCTTGATAAAAAATGATTAAAGTGGTGTTTAAATGTCAATTTAAAAAAAAAAAGACAACCTCAGAAATTCAAAAACTCTTTCCCCCATCCATGAGTCTCATTTGTGTTCAGTGGGCTTTGGTTTTTCCCATAGTAATGGATTACGAAGGGATTTTACCTGTGTGCAACCTTATGTTTATGCCCCAGGGACACAGAATATTGTTAAAAGTAACCGAGTTCCTGAGGAATTAGAGCAAATGAGCTGTGTTTTCCAAAAATGACAAACTGGGTGTGTTTATTTGAAGTATTTCTGATGAGTGTCAACAATTTTGGCACTTATGTGTTCAGGAGGAAACACTAGTATATAAAAAAGTGAGGTTTTTTTTGTAGTTGTGAGCACAAAGACAAATATTTTATCCAAATATTTATTTAAAAGTGTGGAATATTACTGCCCCCCCCCAAAAAAAATAAAACCCAATCATTTTTGCTAATTTATTACCAAAAGTACCAATACTTCTGGAAGGCAAATTAAATCAGATTAGAACCTTGGGCTCTTTAGGTTTTTAGGTTTGGTGGTTTAGGTCACCAGACGGTCGTAAAAAGCGTCGTCATAAAAGCGTGTGAGCAGTAAAATTTGAATTAGTAAGAAGCAGACCTGTGCCTTTATATCTAAAGCACACGCAAGTCGGGAGTTTCTAACCAGCACATTCATCACCAGTTCTGTATCTGTTGTTGTCTCAGAGCTGCAGGAGTACTACTTCCTCCTGTGTGACGTTCTGCCGGAGGACCGCATCCTTCGAGAGGAGCTCCAGCAGAAACGACTGGTGTGTATTTATTAATCTAGTATATAGTGTATATATCTAATTGCACACTGTTTTGAGGGTGGTGTGGTGGTTAACGCTGTTGCCTCACAGCAAGAAGGTCCTGGGTTCGATCCCTGGGGTCGACCTGGGCGTCTTTCTGTGTGTAGTTTTCATGTTCTCCCCATGTCCGTGTGGGTTTCCTCCAGGTACCCCAGTTTCCTCCCACAGTTCAAAGACATGCAGAGAGGGGATTAAGCTGATTGGCTACTCTAAATTGGTCGCAGGTGTGAATGTGAGTGTGAAAGGATGTCTGTCTCTGTGTGTCACCCTGCGGTGGATTTCGGGGGATCCGTTAGCAGAAATGGAATATAATATAATATTCATAAATATGTTTTCATCAGTGTATAATAACCGTTAACTAGGAGCCATTGTGTGTTCGTAAACTTAGACCGAGCCCTTGATATCTACATAGAGAGCAGGTCCTCTTCCATGGAGCCACCATGTCGTACCACTACAGTCCAACAGAACGGGCAAACCTCAGAGAGGGCTTTTCCTATTTTGTGTTTTTACACAAAAAGTGTCAGTGCGAACCTGGAAAGAAGCACCAGAAGGAGAACAAAGAAGAAGAAGAAAGTAAGACAAGAAAGAAGACAAATCGCAGGTGATTGCTGGTGCTGCCTAACATGTTTGAGAACCCAAACTGGAAAAAAAAAATGGGGAGTGATACTTATTATTTAGCACGGAAAAAGCCAGCGAGTGTGAACGTATGTATTTGGAAGTACGTTACCGGCACCTGACGGCCACTGTACGCTCTAACACACGCTTGGTATGGGAGGGGCATTCAGGTGGTCAACTGAATCCTACATAGTGGACCTTTGAACTACACAAACCTAAATATTCGTCTCTGTGCATTACTTAGTACACTACAATAACAGTTCCAGTAAAAGTGAAGCTCCAGTGTGTTGTGCAGCTGTGACCTGTGTGAGCCTGCTGTTTCTTTGAAATCATATGAAAGTGATTAGTAGCATACCGAGAAAGCCCAACCCTCCTCACGCATTGTTTCTGTGCCTTATAATGAGTCAACAACAGCAGCAGCATCTCGCACACACATCTCTGGGAAAAATCTGCGATCGTCGTTGCTAGGCAACCCCCATATCGCCGTCACCACCGCAGCCCGTGCCGCAGCGTAGCCGGCCGCCGCTGAACAAACTGCTGCGACCTTCCTCAGATGCTCACAGCAGTACACAGGGAGAACTTCACACGCACGTGCTAAATTATGTAGATTTATTCTGACGTGTGTTGATTACGCCGAAAACGGTGGTCATTCGTGGAAGCGGACTTGTTTTTTTGCTTTTTAATGGGACACGTCGTATGACAAATCTCTACTTGAGAAATAAAAAGATTTATTTCTTTAAAAAGCACATTTATGAATAAATTTTTGTTTGTAATATTTGTTTCGGATCTGTCGTGTTCTTGTGAAGGGTTCGTGTGTGTTAATTATCAAGGAGTTTTGTTTTTGCTGTGTGTCGAGCAGGAGGACATTCTCGAACAGCAGCAGAAGGAGAGAGATGACACCAGCTTTCAGCGGAGCTGCATGTTCTGTAACGAAGAGTTTACCGGAAACAGGTAAGAGCTGCTGCTGATCACACACACACACACACACACACACACACACAGAGGTTTCT
This sequence comes from Chrysichthys cranchii, assembly GCA_030068335.1. NCBI lineage: Eukaryota > Metazoa > Chordata > Actinopteri > Siluriformes > Claroteidae > Chrysichthys > Chrysichthys cranchii. The sequence goes on from JAQMCW010000002.1 coordinate 19,849,520, forward strand.
TCTTCCTGACAAATAAACACATTGGGGATGTTCTTATTTCCAGGTCTATCAGCAATATGCAGTGTTTTATTTTAAAAAGCAAAGCATTTAGCCTACTTTTTCACAGAACAAACCTAGCAGGTAAAAACGGAAAGAAATTTGTTTTGATAAATGACTGAAGCCTGGAGCTATCCTCTAAATAAGTGTGTTATTAAAAAAAAAACTAGTTTCTCTAAGCCTATCATTTAGAAAGTAATATTTACTCTCTCGTTGCGGTGCTACATCAGTTAACATTCGCCTCATTAAAAAAAAAAGGCAACGTTTAAAGCAGAAATCAGGATACAGGTGCTCCCCTAGTTACAATGGTCGGACTTACGATTTTTCGAAGTTACGATGATGATTGCGATATGCTAAAAATGGGAAAATATTTAGAAAATATTTAAGATTTGCGGGCAGGCGTCGCTGGCAGGCCAGCGTAACCGCGTATGATATACGATACGTTTGGACGACACCTGGAAGTACGTGGACGATGCCCGGATGTACGCCTCACTCACCAAATAAACATGTGTATCGGGGTACTGTACAGTGCATTACTGTGTGGGTTTCTTGTGTGCTTCAAGAGCTAATTTTAATTCAAAAGCATGTGTTTTAAACACCCCAGCATGCCTCCTACAGGAAAAGACTCCTTGCTAAGCTAGGCTAAGATACCTTGGCTACCTAAGCTAGGCTAAGCAGTGGCCTACGACATTCGACTTACGATATTTTCCACTTACGATGAGTATAATGGAACGCATCTCCATTGTAACTTGAGGACTACCTGTATTTTGAAAACCATTGTTGTATTATAATAATGTTAATTGTTCGTGGTACTCCGTGGTACTACGTGGTAATTTAGTGGGTCGTATACGCGTCTGCTCTCTTCATGCTGTGATTGTACTCCTCGTCCTTTCCTAGGTCTGTGTTGCTCAATCACATGGCCAGAGAGCACTCGTTCAGCATCGGCCTGCCCGACAACATCGTCTACTGCACGCAGTTCCTCGATACGCTGGAGAGGAAACTGGACAAGTAATCCCGCATCTGCTGCACACACGGGCTCAGATTACTACTGAGATACAGGGGAGCTTACGGGGCCCTAAGGATGAAGCTTTGAGTAGAGCGCCCTCTCTTGGAGGCAAAATGCAGCTTCTGTGTATAATAAAGGAACAGAGTGCATTTCTTGTTTTTGAAGGGAAGGGTTTTTTTTTGTGCTTTGACAGCATGCAGTGTCTGTATTGTGAGAAAACCTTTCGAGACAAGACGACCTTGAAAGATCACATGAGAAAGAAGCAACACAGACGCATCAACGGGAGCAATCGCGAATATGATCGCTTCTACGTCATCAATTACTTGGTATGGGGTTTTTTCTTGTTGTTGTTTTTTTTTGTTTTGTTTTTTTAGGAATATTAGAGTCTAGTCACTCTTAGAGGATGTCTTGTTTTTTTTATATCATTATATCAAAGTACAGATTTTAAAGTGCATTCAGACCTGATTTTGCTTAGACGTTTAAGCTGGCGTGTGAAATGACGGGATGTTTTGTGACGTGTGCAGGAGCTGGGGAAAACCTGGGAGGAAGTGCAGTCTGAGGATGACAGGGAGCTGCTGGAGGATGAAGATGAGTAAGAGCCTCCTTTTAAAAAAAAAAAATAAATTTTGTTTCTACCACAGGCCATGTGCACGACTGGGCTGGAATTTCCTGCGTGCTACATTTGTGAGATTTCAGTGTCGCTGTGTTGTTTCGTGTGCAGTGACTGGTCCGACTGGCAGGCTCACCCCGTGTGTGCTGTATGTCTGTTCTGTGAGCAGCAGGAGGAAACCATGGACAAGATCTACACCCACATGAAGGTCGTTATGAAAATTCGTCCCAGTGTGCACGCGTTGTGACTTGGCGTTCACTTATAATCCGAATGTTTTAGAAGACGTGATGTTAATATACTGTATGCTTTGTATGGAGTAAGACAACCGGGTAACTGTTGTTCGAAAATGTTTTCTTATCAGGCCGTTACCTTGCCAACATTGATTATTTTCCTATAACGTCAGGTTGTGAAAAGTTTCATTCTTGCTCCACAACAGCAATTTGCCAATAATTGAATTTTCTTCATTAATTAACGAATGACTTATAATACTTTTTCCCCAACCTGTTTATGGTTATGTTTAATGATGTGGAGGATCATTCCTGTTCACTGACATATGACTTTGCGTATATCTTGGATTTGATAAGACAAAAAAAAAAGCAGCTTATCAAGAAAGAGATTCACGTTACAGCTTTGTCTATGACTGGGACAAAGACTTTACACTTCAGACTCCTTCTGTAAATTTTAATAAAAAAAAAAACTGAATGCTTTACCATAGCCAAGGATACACACATTTCCCCCCGTAATTTGTTACTATTAAAATGACCACTTTAACATTTCTTTTGACCTTTAGAAGATTTTATATCAGCGTGATTAGCATGTGCTTTTTTTTTTCCATGTGTTGTAGGAAGCTCATCAATTTAACCTCCATAAAATAAAAGCAGATCTCAGTAAGTACAGTCTCGCCATTCCAACCTTTAAAGTGGAGCAGTGTGCTACAGGAAACGCAGCTCTTCATTTGTCTCACCGTTTCCTGTCCAGACTTGAAGTTTTACCAGCAGGTCAAACTGGTGAACTACATCCGGCGTGAGCTGCACCAGTGCCGCTGTCATGGCTGCCAGAGGAAGTTTGACACCAAAGAGGAAGTGCTGCAGCACCTGAAGGAAGCCGGTCATGTGATGCAGCTTCCAGAGAGCACACATTGGGACCAACCACAGTGAGTAAAGGATCCATTGAGCAACCTTTAGTGATGTAGCATACCACAACATTCACAACATGCCAGGGGTTCTGTGTGTTGTACATATTTATACCTGTGGAGTGCGGTAGAAAATTTTGAGTCTGTTTGGTCAGGGGGTGTGGATTCATTTTCGATAACAGCACGTCTGTTAGTAGTTCAAATCACAGGTTTATTTTTATTCACGTCTTTTAATATGTTGTCGTTTCTATAGCAACAGCTCATTCACAGGGACTCGTATGATCGACCATCAGCATAATTTAAGACTGTTTCTAAAGTGGTTTAAAATGAAAGGTTATATGTAAGCTGGCATTTCCCTGAAGGAGACATTCATGTAACATTTATGGAAGGAGTCTCCAGTGTCAGGACTTTGTACGTTTTCAGGATAGGTGACTTTGCGTGTTCTGATTTCTCTGTAACGTGGGAAGCTGCATTTATACAGACTGTTACCTGGTTATGTACATTTTTGTTTAAATAATTTATATAGATTTTTGAAGCAGTTGTATTTTTTCTACTACTGTTTCTCATGGGCTCTTAAATAAAATACAGTGGACCCTTGGCTCGTGAACACATCAGATGGCGAACAAATTGACATACGAAGTAAATTCCCAAACAGATCTTGTACCGACTGATGAACAAAGCCTCGCCTGATGTACAGGAACCCAACCCACGCTTCATGGCACAAACCTTAATTTCCGTTCAAGCACTCGTGGTGTGAACGTGTTCAACACATTATTTCGTTGTGTTTCTCTGCATTTTTGCTCTATATGCCTTCATTATGGGTCTCAAGAAAGTAAAAAGTGGAAATGGTAGTGAGAGTAAGAAGCCTAAGCGTATAACGGTTGACATAAAGAAAGAAAGAATCTCAAAACATGAGAACCGCCACCATATCCCTCCGCCACCGTCCACCTACGCCAGCAACCACGTATCCACTGCAAAGTTAACGTGCATTAAAATCATCTGTTTATTTCATTTAGTTTTATTTTTCTAGAATTTAATAATAGATTAAGGTTATTTTAGTTTTATTCTATGTTTTATTGCCACACATAAACCTACAATACACTTTAAAAACATGTTTTGAGGGCTGAAACACGTTAATTGTATTTACATTCATTTCAATGGGAAAAATTGATTCGGGTCGCAAACAAATCAGGTCACGAACAAAGTCTCAGAACGAATCAAGTCCATGAGTCAAGGTCCAACTGTAAATGTTCCCAGTACACACACACACACACACACACACACACACACACACACAAGCTACATGCTGTCAAGAGACAAACTACAAGGGACACTCTATGAACGAAGAACAGCCAGTGACATTAGGTTGTGAGAGTGCCAAAACCTAGAACTACATAAAGTACAAAATGGTGAGAGAGGCGAGCAATGTACAAAACTACAATTATTGTAGAATCTCTGAAAATACACAGGACAATAACTGTACAAATGTGGTTAACTGGAGGGGTGGTGTGGCAGTGTGGTGGTTAGCACTGTCTTCTCACAGCATGATTCAAAGTTCTGTGTTCGAACCTGGCAGCCAACAGGGACAGGTTGTCCCTGTGCCTGTATGGGTTTCCTGCTTGGGCTCTGATTTACTCTGAGTCCAAAGACATGAAGATTAGGTCAGTTGGGTACTCTGAATTACCTTTGGGTATGAATGTGAGTGTGACTTGTTGTTCGTCTCTGTGTTAGCCCTGCGATAGAGTGATACACCCTGTCCAGGGTGTATCCTGACTCTCGCTGGGACTCAAGTCAGCTGGGATTGGCTCCAACTCCTCTGCAACCCTGACAGATAAGCAGAATAGATCATGGGTGGCTACCTGGACCACATTTCCACACAAACCCAAATGGACTAACTGTGCAAATAGAATGAACCTTGGATTGCGAGTAACTTGGTCTGTGAGTGTTTTGCAAGACGAGCAAAAAATTGTAATAAATTTTGACTTGATGAACGAGCGATGTCTTGCAATACGAGTCGTATGCATACGCTTCGTCTGCCGAGCCTCACGTGATCACAACTTCTCTGTCTCACTCACTGCGGGATTGTGGCTCACTCGTATAGTCAATATCCGCGCTAGCATAGAAAAAGACTGAGGAATCCCTCACTTCAAATGAGATCAGGGAGATGTGTAAAATGTGAGAAAGAGTGCAAAACTTTGTAGAAAAGCA
>JAQMCW010000002.1:19882926-19899825 GCA_030068335.1 Chrysichthys cranchii
CCCCCCCCCCCCCCCCCCCACACACACACACACACACAAGATTGAAAATGCATCATTTGGGAAAGTTGTGCAGCATTACAAAACACGTTCTTCTCCTGGCAGTTTCTTTACATTTGAAACAGTACACAAGATACAGTACAACCACGTACAAAAACTCTTATGAAGCTATCCAAAGCGAGTGAGTCTTAAAGCTGTGTTTTGAATGGTTATGTACATGTTGTAATCTAATGCATTTTTTGAAAACACATGTCACTTTTGAGGATGCTGGAGAAGCTTGGGTTCTTGATGAGGGTTTTTTTTTTCCCTGCAAGTGTGCCAGTAGTGAAGGACGACACTGGAACGCCGGTTCTGTCTTTTAATACAGAATCGGTCAGAAAAGCTGGTGCCTTTTATCTGAACTGTATTTTTACATCTAAAAGGACTGGAAAAAAGAAAAACGTGGTCTGCTCCATGAAGACGGACAATTCTTGGATTCAGACAGAAGCCAAACTCTGATCCTTTTTAACTGGCTCTTAAGCAGAAACGGTGATCATCATCACTACTTAATACTGTCACTTTAATTGCATTAGCAGTAGTATCATAGGCTTTCTGTTCAGTGTGTACTGGGTTTGTTAGAACATTGGACATTTTACAGCAAAGAGTTTTTTGTGCTATTATGTGAGGTGGTACATTGTCCTTTCTTGGTCATTTGTGCATGAATTTGCTTCTTTAGTGTTGGAGTTCAGGACTATTGGAGTGTCTTTTAAAAAGATTTTTGCAACCGGATCGTTTATAAAAGAGTGTGTCGCCTATACATGCAAAATGTTAATAAAAAATATGTAAAATGTAAATCCGGTTCGGTTTGTGTGAATTTATTCATTCAGTGAGTTCCCAAAAGTTTGGACAAAGTGGAAAAGGTAAAACGGAAATCATTTTGTAATAAATGGATATAAATAACTACTAGGTGAAATAAAATGCACACAATATACTGTGTGTATACTCGCTGTCCACATTAATAGGAGCACATACACCTGCATGTTCATGCATTTATCTAATCAGTCAATCATTTGGTGTCAGCACAATGCATAAAACCATGCAGGTACAGGTCGAGCACTTCGGGTGAAGTTCACTTCAAAAAGTGTGATCTCTGCGACTTTAACCGTGATGTGGATGTTGGTACCGTTTGGGCTGGTTTAAGTATTTCCGATAAAAATGCTGATCTCTTGGGAATTTCACACTCAGCAGTTTCTACACAGAATGGTGTGACAAACGGAAAACATGCTGCGTGCAGTAGGGCTGCAGGCTTAACCATCCCGTTGATGAAAGAAATCAGAGGAAAATGGCTGATGGGTTCAGGCTGTCAGGAAGGATATAGTAACATGAATAATCACTCTTTACAGCTGTGGTGTGCAGAAAAGCATCTCAGCATGCACAAAACATCAAACCTTGAGGTGGATGAGCTACAACAGCAGGAGACTCCATCAGGTTCCCCTCTTGTCAGCCAAGAACAAGACTCTGAGGCTTTCATGGGCACAGGCTCATCCAACCCAGACAACTGAAGATTAGAGGGAGGGGAAAAAAAAATCACCTGGACTTTTTTTTTTCTTTCTTCAGTCTTCAGCTGTCCAGTTTTAGTGAGCTTGTGCTCTTAATAGTTTCAGAGTCTTGTTCTTGGCTGTCAGGACTGGAGCCTGATGTGGCCTTCTCCGGTTGTAACCCATCCACCTCAAGGTTTGCTGTGGGTGCATTCTGAAATGCTTTTCTGCTCACCACAGTTGTGAAAAGTTACTTTATCCCTATATCCTCCTGAGACCCAAACTCTAATGTTGTGTGCCTTGTCCTTTCTCCTGACCATTTCTGTTTTTTAGTAACTGATAAGTATTGAACTTGATCATTGTCTCCAAATAGGAAGATGTTTGGCAAAAGAGAGATACTCAAGAGATATCCTCATATGAGGACAGTGGGGTCTCAGGAGGATATGAGTTACTTTGTCCTTTTCTGGCGGCTCAAACCAATCAAGCCATTTTCATCCGAGTTATCATCAGCAAGGCATTTCCACCCACAGAACTGTCACCCACTCACTGTTTTTGTTTTTTTGCACAATTCTGTGTAAACTTTAGAGATCAGCAGTTTCTGAGATACTTAAACCAGCCCTTCTGTCACCAACAACCATGCCACGATCAAAATCAGAGACATTTCATTTTTCCTCATTCTGATGTTGGATGTTAATGTTCACAAGGTAACTGAAGCTCCTAACCTCTATCTGAATGGTGCCACATGACTGGTTGATTGGATAACTGCTCAAATGAGCAGGTGTACAGTCCAGATTTTCTTAATAAAAATAGACGGATAGTGAATATACTCATAAAAAAATTATAAATAACAAAGTATATGGCGTATTTTCTACAACCCGAATTCCAGAAAAGTTGGGTCGTCCTTTAAATTTGATGCCCCTGCCCCCGTGCCAACTTTTTTGGGACCTGTAGCAGGCATCAAATTTGAAATGTGCTCATTTAGTGGATAAAGGTGTACATTTTCCCAGTTTGAACATTTGTTATGTTCTCTATGTATCTGTTATGAATAAAACATTGGCTCATGTAATTTGAAAGACTTTTAGTTTTCATTTTATTCGACTTTAAAGAACGTCCCAACTTTTCTGGAATTTGGGTTGTATTGAATGCTTTTTTCCCCCTTTTTTTTTTAAAGGCCTGTACTGATCTTGGCTGCTTACTTCAAATTGGTAAGGAGGAAAGTGAGACATTTCCACTTAGAATACTGAAATAGAACACTCTGGAGATAGCTATTGAAAATAAAGGCTTTTCGGGGAATTAAAAAGGCTTAGAGACCAAACGCTTTTTTGTTTGCCCTAAAAGGGTTTCCGTAGAAAAAAAAAACCCCACACACAAACCCGGAAAAAATGGCGGACAGCGAGTAAACTTTTCAAAGTGGTTAGCCTGCTGTTGTAAAGTAACTTAGGGTAGGTATTATTTCGTTTTCATTACACAGACAGTCTCTGGTGTAGTTAGTGACAAACATATTCTCAGTATACCTCAAATATATCCTGTTCTTAGTAGTTATTTTCACTTTTTATCCAGTAGTACTTAGTACCGGTTAGCCTGTTTGTTGTTACTTCAGCTGGAAACATCCGCTTTTTTGGGGTTTTCGTTTATTTTTCCATGTATTTGGTTTGTACACTGAAACAAGTACAATACAAGACAGTTTGGGCACTTTTAAGTGTGTGTAACAATCCCGCTAGTCATTTCGCACAGCTCGAGTTAGCTGAGAGCGCCAGCAGTGAGGAGGACCGCGAGCAGAAGTTGGCCGAGCCGGAGGGAGCCTGCTGTGCGTCCGGATGAAGCTGAACATGAAGGCGTGCTGTCACCGGAGACCCGCCGAGCTTTGAAGGGTGCGAGTGTGGAGCTCCAGCGATGTGCCGCCTCCTCCGCTACTGCTTCAGCCATTCGCTTTCTGCAGCCATGAGCAGACTGGAGGGGCTCCGAGCCGGGGTGAGCGTGCCGGTGTCCATCCGTTACCTGGGCTGTGTGTCCACTGTGAACCTCCTGGTGGCCATATGCCTGGGCCTGTACGCGCGCTGGGAGAGCACAGCAGAACCCGTCCTCCTGGTCATCTTCATCCTGGCCCTTTTTGTCCTGGGTATCGCCAGCATCCTCTACTACTACTTCGGCATGGAGAGGCTGAGTTTCGGACTCTTCCACCTGTGGCTGGGGTTCCTCCTGGGCTTGCTGGGATTTCTCAACAACCCGTCCAAAGATGACTTGAAGGAGGAGGTCAGCAGGTACATGCTGATCGCCAGCATGGTCCTAAGAGCCCTGTGGGCTTTGGTGGAGAGACTCTGCGGCTGCACCAGGCAAAGGCCGGCACTTCTGACCTCAGCAGAGACTTTGGAGCTTATAGGGTTTGCGGTGGCCAGCACAACCCAGGTGGTCCATGCCTCCATGAGTCTTATAGTCCTGGCGCTGAGTGTTGCCAGTATACTCGTGGACTTGCGCATGAAGTCCTTCCTGGCCCTTCCTAACCTCGTGTGCTTCGCTGTGCTGTCGGCGGAGTGTTTCTTCAAGTCTCTCAGAGTTCCCACAAACCCCTTTGTGCTGGCGTGCTTCTTAAGCCGGCTGGTGTGCGAGCCCTTGTTGGACCTGTACTTCAGTGGCCTCTCGGTGACCGAACGCTGGTCCCCATTTCTGAGCAGAGGAGGTCTGTGGAGGCGGCTCAGTCTCCTGCCTCTGCTCGCTGTCGAAATAACGTTCCTGGTCCTGGCTGCTTTCAAGACGGGTGATCTGGACCGGTGGTATATCATGATTCCGGGTTTTGTCGCCTGCAGTGTTTTCTGGATCATCTGCCACGTGGTCTTCCTGGTCACGCTGTGGGGTTTCCACAACAAGCTGAGCGACTGCCAAAGAGTGTGTGTGGCTCAGAGGGCCAACCCTGGTGCGCTTGACAGGGTGATGACCTCCAAAGGCATGCGCCACTTCTGCCTCGTCTCAAAACGCTTGGTCCTCTTCAGCCTCGTGTCCACAGTTGTACTCGGAGCCCTTTCATGGCAGGTGGGTCAATGAAATAAATAAACAAGTTTAAAAAAAAAAAAAGAACGTTTGAATGTAGAAAAGTTGATGATACACGAAACATTTCTACGTAATGGGATAAGTAAACAACCGGACAGCAAAACAGTAGTGTTGCATAAGAATTTTTTTTAATGACTTTTAATGTTTTCAAAAGTTAGTTAATTATAGAAAAGAAGACAAAATAAATGTCTGAATAAAATGTAATTTTTTTCCAATTTTGTGACTAAACCAGTTGCTTCTAGAGTTTGTATTTGTTAAAAATTAACACGTTGTAAAAACGTTTTTTATAACAGGATATTTGCTATATTGTGGCACAGTTTTTCACAGTACAGTGGACCCTTGGCTCATGAACTGACTTCGTTGCAAGACTCTGTTCGTGACCCGATTTGTTCGCGACCTGAATCAATTTTTCCCATTAAAATGAATGTAAATACAATTAATGTGTTTCAGCCCTCAAGAAGATGTAAACTAAATAAATAAAACTAAATGAAATAAACAGATGATTTTAATGCACGTTATCTTTGCGGTGGATACGTAGTTGCTGGCGTAGGAGGACGGTGGGGGAGGGATATGGTGGCGGTTCTCATGTTTTGTGATTATTTCTTTCTTTATTTCAACTGTTTTACTCTTAAACTTCTTACTCTCACTACCATTTCCACTTTTCACTTTCTTGGGACCCATAATGAAGGCTTATAGTGCACAAAAGCAGAGAAACACAATGAAAAAATGCATTGAACACGTCCACACCACGAGTGCTTGATCGGAACTGAACGTTTGTGCCGCAAAGCGTGTGGTGGTTTTCTGTATGTCAGTCAAGGATTTGTTTATCGGTAAGTACAAAATCTGCTCGGGAATTTAGTTCGTACATCGATTGGTTTGCCATCCGATGCGTTTGCGAGCCGAGGGCCCACTGTATCAATACTTTACCAATATACTGTCCTACTATCTAATACCAGAAGTCCAGTTGCCTTGATTTCCTGCTACTAGACGGATAATTAAAGAATCTTTTTGAAGCTCGTAAACAGTTTTAAAAGTTGCTGAAATATTTAGAAATGGTCTTTTAGGATTTTCTAAAGCATTCAACCGTAGAGTAAATCCATTTTCTGTTTTCAGCCATTCAACAGCTTGTTCCTTGGTGTGTTTCTGCTGGTTCTGCCTCTCGAGTCTTTGGCTTTTGGCCTTTTCTATGAGCTGGGTAACTGCCTTGGAGGAACATGTGTGGGGTACGCAGTGGTCATCCCTACCAACTACTGCAGGTACATCCTTGTGTGTGTGTGTGTGTGTGTGTGTGTGTGTGTGTGTGTGTGTGTGTGTGTGTGTGTGATTTTGTAGAGTTCCAGTATTGCATAACACCTGATAAAATGATTGAATGTCCTGGGAATTTCAGTAAAGCCTTGTAAATGGTGGCTAACGGAAGAGTTTGTGATTATTAAAGCGACTGGAGGAGTGATGATCAACAGCTAAACGATTCAAAGTTAACAAACAGTATTTTAATTTAAAATCTGCTTGAGATACACACATGTACTTGTTTTCCTTGATATCCCACTCTGTAGTTTAACGCCTTTCCCTTCATATGTGTCAGTTTGGTGGGAATCCTCACAGGTCGACTGATCGTAGATGATCACAGACCAGTTTATTAATGGACAGACAGCTGAACAAGTGACGCATTTCAAGTACTTGGGCATTAACGTTGGCTGTCTGCTACAGTGGGCTCATCATGTAGAATATGTTCGTTCGCGATGTAGTCGACGTCTGCATTGCCTACAAAGACCAAGGAATGTCATGCTACTGTTTTACAGAGCAACTATTGAACCTATCATCCGCTAACACTGTGTAATATTTGGGGGAGGGACTATGTGCGACGCTACGTTCTCTTGAATGTCCAAGGTGAATTTCTCCCAAGGGAGACAGTAAAGGTGAACTTAACTTGACTGGTTGATTTCAATGCTAATACACTTTGTAGGTGTTTAGAAAGGTCCGATAATAAAGAGGGATGGGAGGAGTGAACACGAAGACTGATTTTTTTTATTTTTTTTTATTTATTCATTCATCCATTCATTCATTTATTTATTTGAACAGGGCCCAGAAACATGTGGAGTGACCATGTTCTATGCATATAAGTAATGGGAAATATCCTGAATTGTCATTTTCTAGACAGAACTGTGAGAAGCATGGCGAGCTGTGTCTTGCTTTTAAAGGTGCCAGAGAAGGGAAAACTGTATTTACTTTGGTGTAAGTGAAAAAGGAGAGTTGGGGACATCGAACCGACCTGCAGTGATCCTCAGACGCTGTTGTTTCCTCCTTTAAATGCACAAGAAGGCGGCAAAACCGGCCATCTCCAAAAGCAAGGACTGTTTCGTTAATACTATTACATTAGCAAAGTTGTGCCAGTTGCTTTGGAAAAGTGATCTGTATGAACTTTCAGAGAGATAAATGTCCAAATCTACCCTTGCTGGTCATTGGGGTGTTCGCTTCAAGGGTCTATTGCAGGGGTCGGCAACCTGCGGCTCTTTCATCCTTATGCTGAGGCTCCCTGTGACTTTGGAAAATAAATAATGAATATTGGGTACCAACCAGTGGGGGGGCACCACAAGACACACTTTGCCCCCCCCCGCGCGCGCTGAAAAAGGTAGGGGTACCATCTTACAGATGTCAAAAATGCTTTGCGGCTCCCAGTGTTTTCTCTTTTGTGGAAAACAGGTCCAAATGGCTCTTTGAGTGTTAAAGGTTGCCGACCCCTGGTCTATTGTGTGTAGTTTTTTTGTTGTTGTTATTTCAATTCAAAGTTTCATATGGGTAAACTTAGCTACTAGCAAGCTCCAAGTAGCTAGCATAGCTAATTAGACAGTATGATGACCTAGCTTATGTGCACGGAAGATCGTGAGCTTCTGTGTGAGCCCTCCGTGGTGGTGCCTTGGTGCCAATCACTCGTCAAGATATTAATGAGTCTAATCAAAAAGGGAAATCAGCTATGGCCTCATCATAGGGTTATAAACTACACCTGGGCATCTTTTTTGCCCTGGTCAGGGTCGCATGCCTTTAATTTAGACATCGGAGAGCAATGGAAAATCCTGAATAAAAGCATTCTGTGGCATCTTTAAGCAGAAGAAGGTTTGAGAATTCTCTAAGCCTTAATAATAACAATTAAAACAAAATCATCTATAGCTCTTTTCTATTTCGATTTATTTGTTCCAGTGTGGATGGACAGCTCACCCTGCTGCCCCCGGACGAGGTGCAGGAGATGAACCTGCGCACCACAGGCATGCTGAACAACGTTCAACGCTTCTTTAATCATCACATGATGGAGATTTATGGCTGCGATTACTCCAGCAGCGGCGTGACGCGGCACACGTTGCACTCTAAGCTCCGCTCCTTCCTGGAGGCGCAGACGGCGGACGGGCCGCGCTACGACACCTACGTGCTGTTCTACAGCGGCCACACGCACCGCACCGGAGAGTGGGCTCTCGTAGGTCAGACAGCGCCGAGTGTTTGATTTGATTACCACTATGTAGATCAGAGGTCACTAACAGGCGGACCCGGACCTACAGCCAAAACAGAAGGTTATACTAGGCTACTTAAATATATATCACACTAATTAGTTCGATATTATGATCTTCCGGACCTTTGCTTCAAGAAATTTTCTCTAACTGGACCTCTTTAAATTTTAGTTGAATACCACTGATGTAGATTATTCATTTAAATACAGGATTATAATATTGCTGTTTGTCTTAATGTCTCACTTCTGCTATATCAGGAACCGCTGCGTTCATGCACATTCGGTGACACTTTCACGCTTTATTTAATCAGATTTTATTTTTATTCAGAGTGCTTGCTGTGTGTTTGTGTTCAGGTGTGCTGCTAGTATGGATGCGTCCCTAGGTTTAAAAAATATATATATATACATTTTAAATTAATTAATTAAGCAAAACCTCTTTTGTTTGTTTTTTTTCTCTCTCAGGTGCAGAAGTGCTGCATCTATCCGAGATTGTGCAGCTGTGGAGGGAGAAGAACGACGGTTTCTCCTCTCGTCTGATCGTCCTCCTCGATACGGACAACTCGCTGCCATGGGTGAAGGAGGTGCGCAAAGTGGAGGAGGCTTATGTAGCAGTACAAGGGGCTACGCTGGTGAAGTCGATGGACGTAGAGCTCCAGAACCTGCCTCAGATCGGAGATTTCACCGCCGAGTGGGTGGAGTTCAACTGCAACCCTGACAGTGGCGTGCACTGGTCCGAGCACGGCCGAGCCGTCATGGCTGCCTACGGCATCTCTGGACACTGGGGGGACTACAAGCTGCACCTGCCTACTGGAAGTGACGTGGCTAAGCACTGGAGGCTGTATTTTCCGCTCTGGACGTACCCCGTCGTACAGCTGGCACACTGGAGCGTTTCTCTGAACCTCTTCTGGATTTGCAACGTGTGTCTGCGCTTCCTACGCCGCCTCAAACTGACGTGGTTTCCTCCTGCAGTGCTCGACACCGGCCAGGGCTTCAAACTAGTTAGATCGTAAGAGCGGTTACGGTTCTCACTCTTAGCAATTATTAGCACTTGTCGAATGTGAAAGTGATCTGATGACCCCTAGCAATAACAGCTTGTAGTTAGCAAATGGTTTGCGTGAGCGTGGAAGTGAGTGTGCGTGTGTGACATTTATCAAGTGGTTTTATAGTAAAAAAAAAAAAAAAAAACTCTGCAAATGTGTAAGCAGCACATTGCACAGAGGAATTTGTATGTTTTAATGCAAAAACAGCAGCACTGCAATGCAAGAGACACTAAGAGGTCACTCTAGGCCAAAGCAACAGCGCATGCAACTAATTACTTATGTACACACAATATTCAACTAATAACAATCCTGTTACTGATATTGCAGCTAATACCATTGTCACATTTAACCCGTCGAAGCATTCGCTCAGGGATGGGGATTACTGTATTCCCTAAAGTTAATCTCGGAGCGGTGGTTTCCCAGACACAGTTTAATCCTAGTCCTGGATTAAACTGACTTCTGTATGAAGGTGCACCATTTAAACTTGAGTTTAATTCAGGACGATGGTTCATCTGTGTCCGGGAACCCACCCCAGAGTGTTTAATGCAAGATTAAGGCATTTAATGAGCTTCTAGATCTGGATCATCATCATAATCAATCAATCATTATCATCACTGCTAACGTAACACACGATCGGGTGTGTTTGGGGTTTTTTTTTTTTTTGTGCAAAAATGTTCATTTCCTGTTATTCAGTAATTTGACAACAGCTATAGCTTGACACAAGTGTGACTGAAAAAATGACCTTCATTTTAGGTTACAGGTCACTGGGGTCACCAATTCGGATCAGTTTTCTAAAGATGTTATATTTATATGGACGCGTTTTGGTTGGGGGGAAAAAATTGGAGTGAAAAGTATTTTGTCCTTTTGTAAATTTTGATATTTATTCTTTACCTCGTAGCACAATTGAGCTTTAAGGGTGATTTAATAACACTGTGCTTTTGCATTAACATTTCAGTGTGCATAAAATTGATTTAGTCCTGAACTAGACGTAATACGTCTCCAGGTAACTGGCCTGTCATATGTTGTTTCTCTTGTAGAATGGGTTGTTGTTGTTAATCCAAGTGCCTTATTATGGCTGAGACTTCACCAAGAGTCCAGTCATTATCTGAAAGTGACCTGTTTAAAGAGTTGATGTAAAAAAAAGAAATCAGATTACCTCAGAGATGCGAGGGCTAACTTGAACAAGGCTAATTACGAGGGATAATCAAAAAGTAAAGGCAAACTCAAAATAATGTCAAACAGAACAAGGGCAAGCTAGCGAAATGCAACACACTCGTATATTGCCTATTGCGTCGTTGGACCACACACAGTGCAGCACTTGCTCTATAGATGAGTGGAAGCTACAAGGATGGACATGGGTGCTCCGTTTCGAGATTGTCCCATCAAAGAACAATGTGCAGTAGAGCGCTTTCTTCGGGCAGAGGCAATGAAACACCAAGTTCAGGCTCAGTATGGACATGGCACCATGAATCAATAAAAGGTTTATAAGTGGGTAGATGGGTTTAAAGCAGGAAGAGCATGTGTAACCGATGAAGGTCGTTCTAGATGCCCATGAACATTAACAGGGTGCAAGCCTTGATTAGAGAAGACCGACCGATAACGGTGTCTCAACTGGCTGCACATTTGGATATCAGCTAATCTGAATTTGCCATAACGGGTAAAACACATAGGCAAACAGTGAACAGTACAAATTACTGAGCATTGCTGTGAAATGAACCCATACCTGCAATTCACAGCAAAAGAAGAGGAATGCTGTCCAAAGCAGTCTTGTTGCACCCTGACAACACACGTCCTCATACAGCAGCAGCGTCTCGGGTTCGAACGTCCTCCTTACAGCCCAGATCTGATGCTGCGCGGTCCCCGATTCACCTCTGATGATGAGATAAAGGAAGCTGTGCTCACTTGGCTTCGGGGGCAGCTGAAAGACAACTTCTCTGCAGGAATACAGAAGCTAGCTGAATGATGCAACAAATGCATCGTCTTACATGGGGACTATGTGGAAAAGTGATGTGTTCATTTCCCACAGGCACTTGTATTAAACCTGTTAAATGTATTTTGCCTTTACTTGTTGATTCTCCCTCGTATTATAACATTTGTAAACTTGTTGAAAATGCAGCAGGGTGATGTTGAAGTTGATAAAATATATATTTGTTTTGTTTTTTACTATTACGTGCATGAAATGCCATCAGCTTTAATGAGATTTTTGTTTTCAAAAACCAGAAATAAACACATGCTCCCTTCTACGAAATTTGTGTGTCGGGGTTAATCTTTTTAATTCCCTAAGCGTAAATGTTGGAAACCTCTCGTCACTCGTTACATCACCAAATCAGCTCTGCTTGCTTGAGTTGACTTGTAATAGCAAAAACCAACTTTTATTTACTGATTCATTAGTAAAACTAATAAGATGTGTTGCACAGGTATCACTTTGCTAGCATGACCAATGAATAATACTTCTAGTTAGCAGAAGGAAATTAATTAGCACATACTTTGTTACAATTATTATAATTAAGCCTTGAAAATCTTCTTAAAAGCTAACTAGATCAAAATATTTAACACTAGCCATCCAGATCACCTGACAGAATTTCTAAAAGACTCTCAGGACATCGATCTTCATTCATGATCATTAATAATATGTTATGTAGCTAGATTACCTGAGCTGTCCTGAAAGCATTTTGAGAAAACCTTTAGGACGTTTGCATAAAGTTGATCATCCTACCCCGTTAGCTATCTAGCAACATATAATGTAAGCTGTGCTATTATCCTAAAGGCTAACTGTTTAGATACAAAGCTAGCTACCTGCCTCTGTTTTCATTCTTTTTTTGTGCATTTTAAAAATTAAATACGGTAAATAAATAAGAGAAACAGTCTTGTAGCCTCTAAATAACATCTCAAAAGAAGTAAGGTTAGCTTAATGTTATAAAATATGTCATCATAAAATTACTCTCTAATGCAGCAGACATTAGCTTCCTAAATTGCCCGTGTTTGTTTGAATGGACTGAACTTGTTCTGGATATTCAGTTTAAAACCATTATTCAGCGTAAACCAGGTTTCTTTGTCACGTGGCTCTGTAATAATAGGATTAACGTACAACGAGTCGCGTGTTTATTTATTGAGAAGTTGGAAATATTTAAGGAAAAGACACTATATATGTTCATTGGTTTTTATAGCTACAGAGTCCTTATTTGTTATCTTCCATTCAAGGAAATAATACATCTGAAATCAACTTACTCTTTGTCTTAACTGGATCTAGGTTAACTAGATTACATTCCTTCTGTTGGTTTCAATAAGACATTAACTGTTAAGTGTATTTTCCAAAAGCCCTGATGAGGACAATAAGAAGAGCTGAAGCTCTTGGGAAAACATCATAATAATGAAGCTAAAGAAAAAGAAAAAAAGCCATTGTGTGCTTCAAACTAATCAGGAGAATTAGGTTTTTTGTTTGTTTGTTTGTTTGTTTTATAGCTTTTTTCAGGATCTTTGGACATTTGTCACCTTGTCCTACTGAAGTAATTGTGTTTTTTAAGCAAAAGTAGCTAGAACAGCAGGCCGGTGCAGTGTTGTGTGCTGCCACCCGACAACAAGAAGGTTCTGGGTTCGAATCTGCTGGCCAATGGGGGCCTTTCTGTGTGGAGTTTGCATGTTCTCCATGTCTCTGCATGGGATTCATCCACAGTCCAAAACATGCAAATTAGCTCAACTGGCTAAATTGCCCACAGGTGTGAATGCTTATTTGTCTCTGTGATATATTGGTGACCAGCCCGGATGTCCCCCGCCTCTCACCCAAATTCATCTGGGATTGGTTCCAGCTTTTCAGCAGTGGCAGAACAACTGCATACAAGGCCCCGGGGCAAAAACACCAATGCACCCCCCCACCACTGTGACAGTAATTATGTACGTACGAAAGAACGGGGCGGGGAATAGGCGGCGATGTTGTTCTGACACTGTAATTATGAATGAACGGGGGAGTGTTGCATTTTTGGGAGGGGCCTTTTATGGCTTGGGGGGAGGGACCCCTACGATACTGGGCCCAGGTGGCCCTGCCCGCCCCGCCCGTAGCTCCGCCCCTGCTCCTGAGTGACCCTTAACGGATAAGTGGTATAGATTATGGCTGGATGGATATTTATTAATAAAATCTGCGTGAAAATGATAATGCCTCACATACTGCATGTTTAATTTGAAGTCATGGCATGAGAAATAAGCTTTAAATGAATGAATAATGAATAACCATTAGGATAATACAGCATTAACCGGGCCATATTATTAATACATTTTCACGTCGCACAATTCTGTACGTTATCACTATAAAAACTATACAAACCATTTTCATTCTTATCAAAAAATAGAATTGAATACATCAAATTTGAAACGAGTGCCTGCCACTCCGAGCTTAGCATGTAGTAACCGGCGGTTCTTCTCTTCTCAGACATTAATATTAATAGTTCATGTCTTTCAACATCCTGTTGCAGAAGAAACTGACTGATTTAAAACATTTTGGTTAAAGCCACAGTTTTATATATCCACTGTCAATAATTCACGGAGGCGCACTTTTCACCGAAGGTTCTTCTCAGTTGTGAAACAGCAGGCTGTGTTCAGACTCCCGAGTGCCTGAAGCTGAGGGATGTTTGTCTTTAGTCATCAGCGAAGAGTCAAAGAGGTGACCAGGGATATGAAGAAGAGAGCCACTGATATGGAAATCTCACACGCGCCGCCACAGTCTTTGGCATTTTCCTGTAATAACGAACAAAGCATTTCATATGAACGATCAGTGTTAATGCCATCAATCATAACCATGCACAATGTGGCCAAAAGTTTGTGGACACCTGCTCATCATACCCTCAAAATGTTGCCACAAAGTTGGATGCACACAACTGTATCATAAATGTGTCTTTGTATGCTGTAGCATTAAGATTTCCCATCACTGGACCAAAAGGCCTCAAACCTGTTCCAGCATGACAATGTTGACCCCTGTGCACAAAGCCAGGTTTACCAAGGTTGGAGTGGCGGAACTTGAGTGGTGTTCTGAACTTGATCCCTGACCTCAACCCCACCAAACCCCACCTTTGGGATGAATTGGAATGCTGAATGCATCAACACCTGACCTCACTAATGCTCCTGTAGCTGAATGAACACAAATCCCTACAGCCACGCCCCAAATCCAGTGGAAAGCATTAGTAAAAATGTGGCTGTTAGAGCAGCAAAAAAAGGACTAACTCTGGAAAGGGATGTTTAACATGCTCATAGTGTTGGCCATATAGTGCACATGTGTATATAATGTACAAAAGACAGTGCTGCAATATTAGTACACATAGTTTATTACTTAAAAAAAAATACTGCATTTGTGTTAATAAACTTCGGCTGCGCTTACGTGAGGATGGTACGCGTGACAGGACACGGGACGTCTGCGAATCTTCTGTGATTTCATCCTGTTGCATTTTACTGTTGCGTTATGTTCACGGGAGTTAAAGGAAAAAAGACTCAGATGGCATTATTTATTATCAATATATGATCTTCAGTTGTTAAAAAACAACAATCTTTTATGACCTTAACCTTAAGGTTTTCGTTTACAACACCTTTCACTGAACTTCATTAAACTTCATGTAAACGTTCCCCACAATACTGTTTGATGAGCTACTGACAGCGACTGCAATGAGAAGTCATCTTTACCCACAGAGTGCAATGCAGCGGAGCTTTAGTCCTGTAATCTGTCCAGCTGTCTCTCCTCCTCATCTGCTCCAACATCACTTTCTAAAACGTCAGCTATCATGCTAACATTGCCATCAACAGCATCAAAGTGGTCACCTCGTAGATCGCTAATTTGTGTAACTCTGTTGTAGAGCGACTGTGCTGTAGAGCTGTATTGCCTTCTGGAGCTTTGAGTCCAGGATTTGCAGCAATTCATTCATTATTTCTGTCTTGGATTTCTGATTATCGACAATCAACAACTGGAAAATGGCGAGCGAGAAAAGAAGCTTAAAATGATCAAAAAAAGTCTGTAGTGAGTCCTACTAAACTGCACCACTGTGCTGCCTACGCAAAACAACACAACACGGAATCTGAGCCCCCCCACAATACAAGGGAGAATCAAAAAGTAAAGGCAAAATACGTTTAACAGGTTCAATAGAAGTAAGTGTGAGAAACTGAACGCATCACTTTTCCATGTCGTCCCCATGCAAGGTGATGCATTAGTTGTATTGTTCAGCTAGCTTCTGTATTCCTGCAGAGAAGAAGTTCTTCGGCTGCTCCTGGAGCCAGGTGAGCACCGCTTCCCTTACGTCATCATCAGAGGTGAAACTGCGACGCACGGTCCTTCAGTGGACCGAAGATGTGATAATGGCTCAGCACTAGATCCGGGCTATAAGGAGGACGTGGAAGTCTCTACTGTCTCTGCAGCTGTATGAGGACGTGCATTGTCATGGTGCAGTAAAACTGTTTTGAACAGCATTCCTCTTCTTTTGCTGGGAATTGCAGGTTTAAGTTCATTTCGCAGCAATGCACAGTAAATTGCACTGTTCACTGTTTGTCCATGAGTTTGGAAATGCACCAGAATAGGAGCCTTCATGTCTCAAAAGAATGTTAACATGATTTTTTGGCAGAGGACTAACCTTTGAATTTCTTCTTCGTTTAAAAAGATGGATGTCTCCGCTCCATGCGTTATCTTTTGCTCTCCAGGTTATTGCGGAATTTAGAAATTGCCTTTACTTTGTGATTCTCCCTCGTATTTCATACAGGAAAGACTGAATTAAGCTTGATATTCATCTGTAGGCTAAGACTCAGGCGTTTAGAAAGAGTTGAAGCAGGATATATTTGACTTCTCTTGGAGTGAGGGTGATGGGGGAGTACTGGCGTGAGCAGTCACAGTCCGCCTGCACCACCAGCATCACCAGGTTACTGTTCAAAACCTGCTGGAGCACAAACATCCTGCAACACAACATCATCAGCAGCTTCAAGTTATTGCATTTTATGTAAGTGACTAAACCAAACTCTTAGAGGAAAATATTCACTCCAGCACAGCCTGAATTGATTCATTTCCTTTAACAGCATGTCCTGAAGTGATCAGGTTTCATTCTTCTTAGACCACACACATCTGCTTGTCCATGAGCAAGTGAACTCCTGGTATTGTTTATGTTATAACGACTAAAACAGTTCTCTGTCCTGAAAAATTTGCAATGGTGGAAAACTTATTGTGACGAAACATTGACTCGGGAGACTCCTTCCACAAACGTTTCACAAACATATCCTAACCGATAACGTCATCAAATCGACTATTTGAGATATTTCTGTGTTAAATCATTATTCTTTTTTGAAAACGTATTATTACTGTTAGATTATGTGACATATCACTGCAAATGCTGTGTTACTGTAGAAATGCTAACACATTAAAACGAGCGCATTTGATTTGAATTACAGCCAGAATTACATCCACTGACCAATCAGATTTGAGAATTCAACAGCGTTATGCTAGAATATCACGCAAAGAGTAATAGAAATGAAATTATACATCATGGTGCTGGTATTACACACATGGATCTCAAAAGTAAATACGCCTCTCATTACACCGTTTTATCTGTGCGGACACCACCTGGTGCTTCAAATTTGTTAATATAAGATTATTTTTCATTTCAGATTACTCTCTCATCTTCTGCCACTTTATCCTGTTCAGGGTCGCGGGGGGAATCTGGAGCCAATCCCAGCTGACTTCGGGTGAGAGGCGGGGTACACCCTGGGCAGGTCACCAATCCACCACAGGGACAACACACAGAGACAGACAACCATTCACTCTCACATTCACACCTACGCGCAATTT
>JAQMCW010000002.1:19917009-19940098 GCA_030068335.1 Chrysichthys cranchii
AGTGTGTTATAAATGTGTTATAAAATGCATTCCTAGATGAACAGTTTCCTGGAAAGTGGATTGGTCGTCGTGGAGACTGTTCATCTAGGAATGCCCACCCTGTATATATATAAATGTGTTTAGAATTCTGAAGAAGTATATTCTTATATTCTTTGTTGATTTATTTCAAAGTTATTTATATAACAGCACTGATGACTGTAATTCAAATCACAGGTTTACATTAATGAACTCATGCTAATACATGAATAATTTCTATAGTAACATCTATAATACAGCGACTCTGTGGTGGTCACAGTAACGTTTCAAGGTGGACTGTATCACACCACGTCCACTACTGATTACTTTCCTAACAAAGCACAACCCTAAGTGTATTATTCTTGACTCAGTTTTCATAAAAGCCCTGATTATTAATACTTAAATCGGTCTGCATTATTCATGCACAAGTGCCTTAACTGCAAATATCCTCATTATGAAAAAACCTATAAGAGCGCTATACTGATAAACACACACTCACCCCTCTGTCCACTGAAGTTCTTACATCCAGCGTTAAAGAACCGGTCTGACCTTTCACCATGGCTGTTCTTAACTGTTGAGATAAGAAAGAAATTCAGTTCAAAGCTGGGACGTTCAGTATCCGTGACTGTGTGTCCTGTAGCCTTCTGACTATATGTCACATTTACAGCCCCTGCCCTGTTCCTGTGCATTACTAAAACCTTCTTAGGATCATTTGAATCGTGCTTATTTGTTTTCTGTGATCATCCATTAAAATGTATGAGAATATGAGTGTTAACAAGGCCGAAGCTCACTGTGTCATCATTGTCTTCCCATTCTGCCTCGGTCAGATCCACACTGTTGTAGTTAGGCTTGGGTTTCAGTTTCTTTCCCTCTTTATACTGTTACCAAAATAGAAAGAAAGCAAAATGTTTTTTTTAAGTATAATAACAAGAGTAAATTCATATAACCTCTACTTAGAGAGAATTTAACTTGAGAAAGAACGATGGCACTCATTTTACAGAAAACTACATGCAGAGATCTACTCACTAGAGGCCTTAAATCAGGGTGTGCCAGAATGTAGCCGTTGTTTGTGATCAGAAAAGCGTAGCCGTGAGCGCCCAGCTGTGCGAAACACACTGCATTAGCACCACAGTTACCACTGGAGTGTTCATACTACTCAGAACAATGTACATTTCCTGCTGTACCTTGTATCGTGGGGCAAGCATCATGACCTCCACTAAGGGAACGTCTGTGCCCACCACTCCCAGCAGAATCCCATGCGACAGAGTCTCTTTCTTCTTACTGAACACAGGCATCGCCACGGTGGTCATCAGGAGCAGACTCTGAGCCATGCTGTTAAAGAGCTATGGGAGAAATGAGAAACAATGAGCCTCTACCTGGTCTCAAAAAAACCTGGACAAAATGCATGTTTTTGCACTTAAGGACATGTACCAGCAGATGGCACTGTAAAACCTAAGTCTCTTTGCTAGACACATGGTACAATGCAGGCTAAATAAAATCTAGAGGGCATTAAAGAGAGACTGCAACTCTTTAGTGGTTAATCTACTAAACCTCTTTACCTCTTTAGTGTTAGGGAGCTGGATGAGAATGAAGACGGCAATGAAAAGGGGGGAAAAAAAGCACATCAGCTTTCAACAGCAGGTGACATGAGGATTATGAAAGCAGCATGTTCAGCACACAGTGACAGAAATAATGCAAGAGATGTAATTATGACTGTATCTCATATCTACCCGGTGCTAGGGCAACCCCCCCCCCCCCCCCAAAAAAAACCTCGCCAATAAAGTGGATGTATTTGCAGAGTCCATGTTTCTGATTCATATAAAGGTTAGGAATTTGTACAGATTGCAGTAAAACACCTAAAAAAAAACCAACAACCCAACAACAAACGGTTGCAACAGCATAATCATGTGGAGTATTAAAAAAAAAAAAAAGATCATATCGAGATCATCATCATTCATCTTCAGTAAGCGCTTATCCTGGTCAGGGTTGCAGTTCAGTGGAGACTATCCCAGGAACACTGGGTGTAATATGGGAGCTCACCTTGGATGATATGGCTGTCCATGGTATGGTACACATTCAACCTAGGGGGGAATTTAACGTAGCCAGTCCAACTACAAGCATGTTTTTGAAGTGTGGGAGGAAACTGGAGAACCCAGAGGAAAAGGAGTGCATGGACATGAACTTCATGCAGACACTAACACAAGCTCAGGATATTGTGAGATGTCAGTGCTACCTGACGTCTAAAGTGTCCACAACCCTGCCCCCATGCATATTGTTTAGTAATTGTGATTGTACAGCTTTCAAAAGAAACACTTTCATAACTTGTGATTGTGAAACAAGGTTCACACAAGAAAGACCACGTCCTCTGTAATGGTTCACCAGAAGACTATCTGTCCTTACCACAGTGTCCATGTACGCCTCGGTCCAGATGATGTCATGATCGTGATCGATGACCATGGGGCGACTCAGAACATGAAGATACTCCATGACATTCTCCTGCACGTCGGCTAGCGTGTTAATGTGAGTATAGTAACCTGCCATCAGATCAGAAACATCATACACCTCAGATAACGGAAAACTATTCAGAAGTGTAAGCTATGTGTAAATTAAAGCAGCTTAAGTCAGTAAAGCAGATTTCCTCAAATAATATGTGGAAACGTCCACAGACTATTATGATGTGAAATTCACCCTTATTGTTACAGGCGATCCACTTCACATTTTCTGCGAAGGTCATATCACGGCCGATGAGGTAGGTGAAAACCCGCACCTGTGGGCCATCCAAGGGAAAAAAGGAAAGATTCATGTGATTCCATGGTTGAGGTGCCATTTATTCTTTATAAGTCTTAAAAATGACTCTTTTGTTAATAACTCGTTAACATTACATCTCAGGAAACATGCATTTAAACATGGGGGAACCTGCACACAGCAATCTCTCATTTTTTACGAGGTTTCTTTGCCGACAACAGGCCTCATTCATCAATCTTTATGTAAATTAGCGTGTAAATGTTTGTGGAAGCCAAACCAAATTAAAACGCACTCACAGGATTCAGTTTGTAGCATAGAATTAGCAAACACTCACTCAGTCACTCACTCATCTTCTGCTGCTTAATCCTGTTCAGGGTTGCGGGGGGAAGCTGGAGCCAATCCCAGCTGACTCCGGGTGAGAGGCGGGGTACACCAATCCATCACAAGGCCAACACACAGAGATAGACAACCATTCACACCTATGGGTAATTAATAGTAGCCAATTAGCCTAATCC
The DNA here is from genome assembly GCA_030068335.1 of Chrysichthys cranchii. Classification (NCBI taxonomy): domain Eukaryota; kingdom Metazoa; phylum Chordata; class Actinopteri; order Siluriformes; family Claroteidae; genus Chrysichthys; species Chrysichthys cranchii. The sequence goes on from JAQMCW010000002.1 coordinate 19,920,285, forward strand.
CACCTGTGCATGTCTTTGGAGTGTGGGAGGAAACCCATATGCAATATGCAACTCCACCTAGAAAGGCACCGAGGTCAACCCCCGGGATTGAACCCAGGACCTTCTTGCTGTGAGGCAACAACGCTAACCACTATACCACCATGCCACCAGAATTAGCAAGCACAAAAATGGCATTAACTAGCATTCATGCTTAAGGCAAAAGGACAGTAAGTATATTCTAGTGATATACTTAAAATGTATTTTTTTTATTAATAATTTAAATGTGAATATATAAGTAAGCTAACCAAGACTTAATTTTCTTTTTCCCGGGATCCAGGTGAACTTCCTGTTGAACATGTGACTTGTAGAACCTGTATTCCAAATCTTTCATAGTGGTGAATTTCACCTGTACTTGCAATAGCATTTACCTTACATTACAGACATATTTATGAACATAATATGAGTTGGACACAAATGGTACTCTAATGGCAGAATCCACCACAATCCCTTAAGTTTTTCAACCGATCACAAAAGCGTTCCTCGAGGGTCCTTTGAAATTTTGTGGGATTTTGAAGAATAGTTATACTGATGTTTCCACTGGCCCAGTTCTCCTCATGCTTGGGGATACATAGCCTTACTATTCACTGTGTATTGCCTTCTAAGTTTATTTTAACAAACAACTATCTTATGTTATAAGTCCTTTATGAAACAGAGCACATATTCATGTCTAGATGCATGAATTAAGGCCTTATATGTTAAAGAGCTACACTGAAGGCTGTGAATAAGAGAATGTGCCTTGCTCATAGGAATGTTGGAAGCATCTCCTAGCCATCTATTGCCACCATATGGTCTGGCAGACAGCGTTGATGATTTTTTATATATATATATATATATATAGACACACACACACACACACACACACACACACACACACACACACACACACACACACACACACACACACACTATCGGTGCATTGGTGTAAAATTTGTTTATGGACATACTATTCAGTTATTCAAAACATTTTTGAAATAACAAGCTGACAAATTCAGCTAAAAAAAAGTTCCATCATCTTTTATTTGAATAAATGTAAGTGTTACCAAGAACATAAATGCAAGTATATACATTTATATACCATATTTATGATTATGGCTCAAATGGAATCCTTTATTTATCGCGCACCCATTTCTTCTTGTGTGTTTACGGACAGAACCGAGTTTCCATTACCTTCTTCTCAGGCCAGTTGAACTCCTCGAACACAGACTGGAAGTCTTCCATTGCTCCATCTGTGATGAGCATGATGGCCTGATTGCACAAGCTGCCCTGCCCATTCACTGTGGCCTGGCAAAGAGGAACAGTCACACACACACACACACACACACACACACAGAGAGAGAGAGAGAGAGAGAGAGAGAGAGAGAGAGAGAGAGAGAGAGAGAGAGAGAGAGAGAGAGAGAGTGTAAAAGAGAAAAAGTGTGTGCCAGAGACAGATCTTGACACTGAACCAAGCTCAGGCATGTTCAGAAATAAAAAACCCAAGCTTCCTGATATAAAGAAAATGATATGTAAGTGTAAATGTTCAATACTGACCTCATTCAGCACCCTGAAAGACTCCTTCATGGCCTTCTTGACTTTCCCCTCACCCTTTACTTGCAGCTCTTCCACAAGCAGTTTGAAATGCTAGTAGTAGCAACACACATTCAAAATACTACTGGTTTAGCATTCTGTTTTCATGTTTTTATAAAAGAATGCTACGTCCGTTCCTGCTTTCTGACAAGAAGAACAACAAAAATCTTCATAAATAAGGAAAGCATCCCTGTGGTGACTCATGGGTACAGAGACAAACGTCCTAAATCTTTCAGAGTGAGCGGTCTGCCTGAGATTTCCTAAGAAGACCTGAACAGATGCAATGCGGTAATATCATTACAAGCTCTAAGTAACAACCCGGCAAGACTGCATTTAGCTCTGCCTGCAAGCAGCCATCCTGGCACCCTGACAGACACCGCCACATTGCTCAAACATACCTCCCGGTTGTCCAGATCTGCCTGCACCAGAGTGCCTTTGAAACAGGGCTCCACATACTGAACATAATCCGTGTACTGCAGGATAAATAACACGTAAATAATCACTGTATAGTGGTCAAACGTCATTCCATGCAAGGATGACTGAGAAGGATGACGCCGACCTACCGCAATAATGTTGACAAAGTCGTTTTCACCCAGAGTGTCCAAGATGGTGTTGATGGTGTGTTTGGCAATAGTGAGCTTCAGGCCCTTCATGCTGCCGCTGATATCCACCACTATGATGATGTCTTTTGGAGACGTAGCAGCCTGAATGTACCTGCGGCAGTGAAGGACACCAGTAATCAACCGTGCACTAAAACCGCTGCCATGTTTTCTTATATAAAACATAGAGAAGCAAGTCGTGCACATTAAAAGCCTCCTTATGAATCATTTCCCTTGATTACATTAAGAGCAGAATCTTAATTATGCTTCAGGTATGCTGCTGACTGTGTAGTCGAAACCTGACAGTAGAGACATCTCTGTATTTCAGCATAAATTAAAGATGATTCATAACTTTAAAGCTAGCATGTACAGCAGTGGTTCTCAAAGTGGAGTATGGAGACCCACAAGGTCCTTGAGGCATATCCACGGGCCTATTTAGTTAAAGGTCCAATATGTAGGATTTAATCAAATGAATGCCCCTTGCTTACCCCTCCCGTTCCAAGCATGTATTAGAATGTGCAATGCCCATGAGGTGCCCGTAGTGTACTTCCATGTACTGCACTTACATTCCCTCTCCCTTGCTTTTTCTCATGTTAAATAATAAGTATGATCCGCAGCTTTGGGTTTTGTTAGCCAACACCAGCAAATACTGATGCCTTTTATTTCTGTTTCTTCAGCTTCCTTTCTTCTTCTTTGTGGACTTCCTCGTACATTCCCACTGCCACTTGTATAAATGTGAAACACAGAAGGTGCTCTTTAGAGGTTTGTCTCTTCTGGGCTACTGTAGCTGCGCAACATGGCGGCTCTGTAGACATGGACCTGCTACCTATGTAGATATAAAGGGCTCCTTATACAGCATTGAAAACATTCTTATGAATTCCATAAGCATATTATGGAATATATATTCTGTTTCTGCTAATAGATACCCTCAAAATCTTACATAGTGGACCTTTAATTTAGTTACAGGGGTGAAAATAACAACCCAATGCTGACAATCTTTTTCTATTTATTATTGAATTCTTGTCATTATTGGTCTGTTTGATTGGTCACTTGAAATGAATTGAAATGTTTCGATCCGAATCCCAGCTTAGAAAACAAGCCAGCCGATAAATAATGTAAACTGGAAATAAACTTGTGAACTTTGTCTGTGGCACATTGAGGAATAGGAATCTCTATAGCTATGATAAATTAACAAAATATTGTTGCAAAGATTTACACTTCAAGTAGCAATAAAATGTTTAAACCCTTTGATATAGAGGTGTGCATCACGATAGGGAGCTGAAGTTCAGATATACAGCACATGGGACAAAGAAAGTCCATGTTCATGAGCAAAGGAGAACACAGAACGACGTAGGTTGCACATTTACCATACGTGCCACATTTACTGCATTCATATATCTTCTCAGAATTGCTGTGCTTTAAAGGACGTCTTTGTGGGATTCCTTAGTTATGGAACTATAAAGCATAGTCACTACCATCGTTTGTGAGTTTGATGATACCCGATGATGTCACAGCCATTTGAGGGTGGATGTTTGGGGAGTAAAACTGGCCATGCTTGTCTGGGTGGGAGGGATGGCATTCTCGCTCTCCCCTGTCAATCATCCCTGTAACGTATGAGTAAAATGGAGGAAGAGCTTTTCTCCATATGTGTTACATTGCCCTGTGATGCAGCAACAGCAGCAGTTGCTGTTGGAAGAAATACCCTTAGCTGGCTTCTCATGTCTCAGAGGAAGCACGTGTTAGCCTTTACCCTCCGCAGTTGGAAGCTATCACATGATAGGGGTGAGCTGGCTGGTGGCTGGGAAGTGACATGTGACCAAATCAGGGAGAAAATTGGGACATCTTGAGTTTTTTTTTTATTTAATTACTCATTTAATAAATAAACCCATATGAGTTCTTTGTAAAAATGGCAACAAAAGTTATTATTTTTCTTTGCAATCAAGTAAAAATAAGCAAAAACAAACAAAAAAGCAGTACCACTCACACTTCTACTATCATGTACGGCTATATAAACAGTCACATATGGTGCCCAGATGAGCGTCATTGACCTGGCTATTGAGCTGCTAACTACTTAAAGAGTGGATTAAAGTATTGGACTGGAATCAGGGCTTCGCTGATGTACTGCCAGTTTTAAAAGCAGCAGCCATTTCAGGAGCCTGTGCACACAATTAAGCAGCTAACACAGCCTTGATAAGGTTCAGAACGACACAACCAGACAAATCATTCAGGGTTTCATTCAGTTGCATGCAGCATCAGCACAACCGTTCTCACCAGTTTCTATTTCGACAGTCAAATGCAACCACTCCATTCGGGTCTGGAGTCCACTTGATGCCTAATGGAGGAGAAAATGCATCATGGGGTGAATCATGAGTCTAACAGCGAGCGTATATGGCATGTGGTGGTAAAAGCTTTGAGATCTAAATGATATGTGACCTTGGAGACTCTCAGTGTACCTGGATAGAGTCTGAAAAAACCAGTGGAGCTTCCAAAGTACTGCCACGTGAGAGTCGGGTCCTTCTGGAAGTTACTGATGAAGACGTCATTCAAAGCCTCAGACATGTACGCACCATTAAGAATGTCTGGATCTATACTCCAAGAGACGCAGATGGTGATGAAGCAAAGCCAGTTCATTTTACTTCTATCATCGGTATAATTTTACCAGTCTCTTACCTTTGTTGTACACATTGGTTGGGACTTGGATGTCACTCATTAGTGTATTAACTTGCAGTTTGTTAAAATGCTCGTTCTCTTCCAGGGGAAACTCGCCCCCAAGTTCAATGTAGTTCCCATCCTCGTCCATTGTGTTTATCAGCAGGGAGTTGAAATAGTCAAACTATTTTGAAAAGAACATCAGAAATTTGGGGGAAAAAATCTTTTTATAATGAAAAATGTGCTATTTTATAATCACTGGTTAGCACTTTCTGAATGTTTAGTGACACAAATTCAGTATTATAGTAATACATTATATAACTGTCCTAAGCATGCCATTATCTGTGCAAAAATGAAGCACGTAAATATTGCTAATAATGTTAAACAGTCAAGACCGGAGTTACTGAAATGAAAATTAATTAATATATAAAAAATGAACATATAATGTGTATAAATCATGATTTGCGTGTATTTTTTTGCACAATCAGCAGCACTGAGCCTCTTTCTGTAATGTCTAAGAAAACTAAATTAAAGACAATTCTTTACCACTCCTCCATATAGAAAACCTTTTAAGTTTGGACTGTTTGGAAGTGCAGGTAGTCCTCCAGTTACGATGGAGATGCGTTCCGCCACACCCATCGTAAGTTGAAAATATTGTATGTCAGACCACTTAGCCTAGCTTAGGTATCTCAGCCTAGCTTAGCCTAGTTTAGCCTAGCTTAGCCCATCTTAGCCTAACTTAACCTAGCCTACCCAGGAGAATTTTCCTTTAGAAGACCACACACACTCACTGAAGACTTCATTTAAATCACATTTCTGTCAAAAGAGAGAGTTCGCCAGAGAGGTCCGCACCTGTGTCTCTGAGCTCCGTCCAGCCGTGACACCCCGCTACACAGATACTGAGCTCCGGCTACAGACAGCCGCCGTTGAAGCTGTTCCGTTAATAATTACAAAAAAACCTGTGGCAACGCAATGTACAGTACACCGATACACAAGTTAACTCTTTGAGTCGCTGGAGAGAGTGAGGCATCACGCGAGGTGAGTGATCCGGGCATCGTCCGTGTACTACCGGATGTCAGCCGTGTACTTCCGGGCGTCGTGTGACCGTCTGCGTACGTCGTATGCTGTTACGCTGGCTCGCCACAATGCCTGCCCGTGAAGTTTAAATATTTTATAAATATTTTACAATTTTTAGCGGATCACAATCGTCATCGTAACGTCGAAAAAATCGTAATTCGAGCCATCATAACTCGTACAATATACATATTGGAACAATGGTAGCTCAGTGGCTAAGACATTAGATTCGGATGGTCATGAGTTCACTGCCAAGCTACCTCTCCTGGGCCCTTGAGCAAGGCCCTTAATCCTCAACTGCTCAGCTCTATAAATAAGATAGATGCAATTTGCTCTGGATAAGGGCGTCTGCCAAATGACACTAATGTAATTTAATATTGAGAGGTTCCTCTATGCTTAACAAAATATGTTTTCGAAAACAAATGAACATTTTGTTTTTATTCTTTGCTCCGTCACACTGCAAACTCACCTCTAAACTTGCATTATACTCGTGATATAGATCTGCGTCCTCCACTGTATCTGCCAGTTGCTAGAGAGAGAGAGAGAGACAGAGAGACAGAGAGAGAGAGATCACACAAGCACAGTTACATTCAGATCATTTGCTCCTGTTTCATTTCCATAAATGAGCCGTCAGGAATGAGTATCCTCTCTGTCACAGAGGTCATTGAAGCCCCGCTGGACACTTTAATTTTACGTGAGCATGAAGTATTAAGGGAAAGAGCCACAACAGCACCACTTTACTGCCAAATACTAAATTAAACAAAGATCAATCTCACACCACTTGCAACTTTGGGGAACGTAAGGGGAGCAAGAAGGGAAAGGGACTGATGCTAAATTTCCTTTTAAAAAGAATACAGATATGTGTATTGCTGTGAATCCCTGTCTACAAACACAAATGGCACGGCTGTTATTTGAACCCCATGTGTACATAACTCCACCATGCAAGCTCAAATAAATTCACGAAGTATAAACAGTACAGTAACAATGTACAGTTATTCTACTACTGTACCTATGGCTAATTTTTAAGTTTCTCTACAATGCTTGAGTTTTTCTTTCACTTAGTACTTTTGACTTTTACATGCTGCATTTCAAAAGACACATCTGTACTTTCTACACACTACATTGTTATCCATCACTACATTTCTCTGTGAGTGTAATGTTGAGGTGGCTTTTTAACACCTGACTGCTGTAAGGAATTGATCTGAATATTTAATAAATCTAAACTTCAACAGATGTAACAGCAAGAATGAGACCTAATATTCATGATTGTAACATACTATTTTTTACTCTTTGTATTTATGACCGCAGTTTGAACCGTGTCTGCTAGCTATCGGCACTCAGCCTCAGTTAATACTTTCCCACATCCCTTGGGTTGGGTCTATGTTTAAGAGTAGCACTTTACCATCAGTGTGTTGTTTGAGGCAGTGTGTCAAGTTTTTTTCTCTTTTGTGACTCATTCTTGTACTTGTAATTTGAGATAAGTAATTGCAGGTTTATTTCAACTTAAAAATTTTGGTACTTTTAGCACTGCGGTTGGCCTGTTTCTGCAAAAATGCAAAAAAAAATTGATTCCATTTTCCATATTCCAAGCTAACTCACTGACCTTAACAGACTTCATTTTGCTTCCCAGCATCTTCTCAATTTCATCTGAAAACTCCTGGGCCAGTTCAGATCCATCGACTTCCTCTATCCGGATAATGGGCTCCACATCCTTGAGTTTCTGGGGCGCAGCAACAAAATTGTTCAACATAACCAGAATATATTAGCAAAATATATGTAAAAAAAAAAAAAAAAAAAAGCATTGCCTGGATTTGTTTACACACAGATCATATCTGGGGCATCTTGGGGAAAACACAGGATCAAATTTTGACATTTTCTCCTATATATTGTTTTGAAAGCTACAGGCTTTACAGGCTGAACTGAAATATGTTTCTTTGTTGCATCTGTTATTTGAAAAAAAAAAAAAAAAACGCTTCAAAGAAAATGAAGCTTAAAACATAATATCAGAGATGATATCTCCTGTTGTTGAAGGTGCGCAGCTAGCACAATTAATGCTACACATACACTAGATGACTGAAAAGACTTTTAAAAGACTAAAGTCTGACACCCTCTAACATCTAAAGACAATGTGCCATTAGTCACATAGTCAGAGTTATGCAGGCCTCACAGCAAATGACTTTAAGTGATTGTCTATGATTTTCCAAGGGTTGGAGATGTTGTAGGGTCACTATTTGCATGAGCCAAGACTAAACTTAATATTAAACTTAGTTGATTTTACTGGAATGTCACAATGAGAAAAGGACTGACTCAAGTCAGCTCTCCTGACCCCCTTGGAAATGGGGAGAATGCTACGACTCTCAGGATGTTATTCTGACATTGGAAATTTGTCTGCCTAACCCTAGGTGTAAAGCTGGCATTACTACTTGAAAATAAAATAAAAACATTTTGGTGAAATAGAGTTTAAGCCTAACTCACAACCCACCGTATGTGTTTTGGACACGCACTGATCCTAGGGTTTGGTATCTCACGGCAGTCCCGCAGGAATCCAGGGGAAAGTTTGGGAAAGAGTATGGGCATAGTACTTTTCAAGTACAAGTTGCACGCCTGACTTGCTTGAGGCATGTGGAAAATTTCTTCATTAGCCCGTGGAGAGCATATGTCCGACGTACACTATCAGTGCGTGTTCAGTGTGTGTGATTGCAGTTAACCAGTTTCTTGTGCCAGGAGTACGTGCCGCACTTGTGACACACGTAACAATCACTCTTGACTAGCATGTGATGCAAGCCAGGAGTGCCTATGTCATGTATACAGCACTTGCAGCGCATGCACAGTGCACTCTCTGGATTTTACCGCCTGCACGTGCAGAGCGTTCCCGATCCTCAGCTCCTCACCTTCTATCATCTGCCTACAGAGGTCCAACACCCTCAGTCATTGAGGCTATATGATGACAGCCATCTTTTTCCCTTCTACAATGCTACACGCTACACAATCTCCCCTTGCAAGCTGCTTGTGCTGCGTACAAACCCCACAAAAGGATAGAAAGTGAGATTCTGTCTTGTGGGTTGCACAAATAGCAAGTGTGGAGCAACTTGTGTAGTACTTCTGAGGCACATCACTCGTACAATGACCGTGCATCACTTGTGCGAATTACTGTCATCGCAAAACTCCTACTAGCTGTGCTCCTAACTTGGTTCAGGTGTAGAAACGGAGTACGGGTCCTCTACGTACTCTATGCATTCTTGATTTTTCGCAAGACCTATAGAATTTGCATGTGCAAGACCAAAAGTCTCTATGACCAGTCTGCGACCTTCTATGGCACTGAACATACACAAGTGATGTGCAAGTCTCACACACGGTTTTGCCAAATTTTTCCTCGTAGACGTCCCGTAGTAGCACATACGGTGGGCTGTGAGCTAGGCTTTAGCTAGTGATAGTTGAAGTGTGTGTGTGTGTGTGTGTGTGTGTGTGTGTGTGTGTGTGTGTGTGTGTGTGTGTGTGTGTGTGTGTGTCTTACATACAAGAATTCAACCAAAGGGACATTTGATGGTTTTCCCAGACCGCCACATGATTTACATTTGTGTTAAGAGCATATGATTTTTAACAACATGATATTATTTACAATTAAGATCTTTATGATATTAAATAGAGCTCAGTGTAAGTGACTCAGTAGTTACATTTCTGTGCTAATGACTGAAGTATATCAGCTCAAATCTCGCTGTTGGTTGCGTGAGCAAGGCTCTTAATTCTCAGTTACTTTCCTCATGGACAAAAGCATCTGCTAAATAGCTAAATGTTAATGAATCCACTTGACAGTACACTTAGAGGATTTTATTCCAACTGGTTTTTCAGCTAAACAAAAAGCAGAGAGAGAAAATCTCAGGTTGTACTGTAATAGGACTCACTTGACCTCCGGATTAACTCCTTAACTATATTATTTGGGGAAGAAATAAAACAATGGACAAGCTGAATGCATTCATACAAACATTTTCTTTCTCACATCCTATCTTAAAATACAACATGTTCTAATGGATTATAATGCTGACCTTGTGCAGTTATATAGGAGGACATTATTTAAGCCAAAGAGAAATTGGGCATCCTTCACTACAAGCTTACATACAGAGCACTGAGGCGGGGGGAAGCCCAGAATATTAGACAGATCCTGTAAGTGTTCCCACTATGCATCAGTCCACAGCAGGCTCTCTGAAGACAATTACCTGTACACAGAGCCAGAGCTGAAGCACAGCTAAACTAGGTTTCGTCCACCGGGAATTATATTGCATGTAGTTTGATGTCAGATGAAGGGAATTGTAGCCCTATTAATGCATAACCAATGACATTTAGGTCTGTTTGACATGCAGAGTAAGGAAGGAGTCATTCCATGATAAGGGGTGCATAATTTAGGGCTTATATATATGGCAGTTCAGGGTGTTAAGATGTTGGACTACTGTTCAGAAGGTTGGGAGTTCAAATCCAAGCACCTCCAAGCTGACACTGCTGGGCCCTTGAGCAAGGCCCTCAACTGCTCAGTTATATAAATGAAATAAATGTAAGTCGCTCTGGATAAGGGCGTCTGCCAGATGACGGTAATGTAATTTCATTGGATCCTATGCTGACTGCTTTACAGTAGCTCTACTTATACATTTATCGGAAATGAATAGTGTTCTGGTTTATTCCATTTGCAGATGACATGCAGAGTGTAAAGGGCAAGGGAAATCTATCTTAAAAAGGTGTCTGGACAAGAATGTTGTGCCTGGGCATTTGTGGGTTTGGATGCCTGCTGAAAAACCTTAATTAACCACATACTTCAAGCTCATCATGACATTAGGTATGCATAAATTTGGTCCTGATAGCATGTAGTGCAAAGTACAAATAGAAAGGAAAAAACAGAAAGCAGGTCGTCTGACCTACTGAACACACTTGCTGTGTGTGTGCTCTGTATTGCACCAGATGTTGCCGCTGACGTAATGACGTGACCTGAAACCATGCTCATGCGAGTACATAGATGTCTAGGCCATTTACCTTCTGTAGAAGTGCAGCTCCCGAATATTTCATAGCAACTGCGTTCAGCTGTTCTGAAATGCTATTGGCCCATTTCTGAACTCTGAAAAAAAAAATTGAAAAGTGATTATTCAACCTGGTGAATGTGCTTGTTGAAGTGATATTAATTTAAGAATGATAAAACCACCCACAAGACTTTATTCATGGATCAAATCATGGATTTGAATTCAATTTGAATCATTTTTGCCTTATATCATTGTGCTGTTTCGGTTCGTATACAGTGGACCCTCGACTCACGAACTTAATCCGTTTCGAGACTCTGTTTGTGACCTGATTTGTTCACGACCCGGATCAATTTTTCCCATTGAAATGAATGTAAATACAATTAATGTGTTTCAGCCCTCAAAACATATTTTTAAAGTGTATTATGGGTTTATGTGTGGCAATAAACCATAGAATAAAATTAAAATCACCTTAATTATAGAAAAATAAAACTAAATAAAATAAGCATATGATTTTAATATGCGCTACCTTTGCGGTGGAAATGTAGTTGCTGGCAGAGACATATGGTGGCAGTTCTCATGTTTTGCGATTATTTCTTTATTTCAACTGCTATACGCTTAGGCTTCTTACTCTCACTACCATTTCCACTTTCTTGGGATCCATAACAAAGGCTTATAGCGTAAAAATACAGAGAAACACAAAGAAAAAAATGCATTGAACCAGAAGTGTGGGTTGGCTGTCTGTACATCGGTCGAGGATTTGTTCGTCGGTCTGAACAAAATCTGTTTGGGAATTTACTTCGTACGTCAATTTTATTCACCATCCAATGCTTTCGCGAGCTGAGGGTCCACTTTAGCTTATTCGTCTTAAGCTATTGATTAATTTGTTTATAACAGCAGCTCTGAAAGTAGTTCTCTCTGCAAGGCAAATCACAGGTTTATATTAAAGATGCAGTCAGAGATTCTATTCCAAAACTTTTTTTTTTGTCAAATTTGCAAATATCCCCTCACAGTCTGCTAGTTGTTTGTTTTGTGCGTGTGTGTCCTGAAAACTGTCTGATTCGGGTGTTCACACCCAGCCCCGGCTCTGTAAACGGGGAATCAAAGAAAGTGGCTCGGACCAGGCCACTCAGAATGTTTCAGGGTAATCAGCAACACGGGGTTTTTGTGCTTGTGTACAGGACAGGGAGAAGGGAACATGGGGGAAATGGAGCAGTGAGAGTGAGAGGGATGGAAAATATGGCACATGTTAACGTGATCTCCACAACATAATCACATTGTCAATAAGGAGAGATGGCCAAGAACCAGCCAAAGACAAGAAGGTCAGAAGAGCAAAATATTGAAAAAGTAGTGCTATGTGCCTTTCTCAGGCAAGGGCGAAGAGCTGCGTTAACGTCAGTTAGGCGTTTCAGCACTGGAGAGACCCCAGAAAGTTGAAAAGCATGAAGATGGATGCCAAGGTTACCCTATTTCTGCTTGGCAGGTGGGTAACATTCATTTTGCTATGTTTCACAGATCCAGTAGGCCAGTATTGCTAGGTCTTGTTTGCTAATGTTTGTGATAGCTAATCCCAAGTTGTTAGTTACTAAGGAGGTACCTGTGTCACAGTTGTGTAACATTAAATTATTTGACCACGGACATTCAGCTTGCTTTCTAGTTTGCCAAGATATGCTGTTGTTGTGATGTTAGCTGTTGTAGCAGGAGTGTTGTGAGTATCGCTGTCTGGAGCTGGTGTGCTAGCTCATCCTCTGTGCATGTTAGCATCACAGCAGCGCCTATAGCAACAAGTGCTAAACCCACAACCTGACTAACATTAGTTACATTACTTGCTGTGTAGTTGTTAGACCTATACAATGATATATGTCTGTACAATGTTTGCGAAGGGTTTTATAGCCATAAAACAATGTTTGCTAGCACAGTGAGATTAATTGAATTGATGCATAATTAGAAATGCTATCTTTGGTAATGTTACCTGCTTTGTTAGCTTAGCTACAAACCGTCAGTCCTCTATTTAGATACTGTAGTTTTGTATAAGCATTTGTATAATAATCAACTAATTTCTGCAAGTGTTTTGAATGCATGTTGTTTGCTTAATGATGTATTATATTATAATGTTTGTTTTGCTTCAGCTATGAGAAGGAGACATCCACTTCCATTGTGTATAAGGGTGGAATGTCTAGACCACCATCTTCACCACCCATGTCAAGGGCTGGCAATCAGTCTGTAACTTCTCTAACCTCAGATTCTGTTCAAAGTTATGGATTCTGCCATATTACTCTTATGGTCAGCTAGCCCAGTTGTTAGTGTCGTTGCCTTTGCAATGCACATCCATGACTTTAGGGGGTGGAGCTTTTGAAAGAGCAGTGAAAGTGTATTTGTTTTGGCTGTGGAGTTCAAATAGCAAAACCTTTCTCCAGGATCACTGATCCCACCTTTAATGCTCTACTTACATCTTATACTTTATTACTGAGGTTTTATAAATGAAGTTTTCTATGCGGAGATTTGTGATTGCTCTGGAGTTTTTGGAAGGAGTCTCCAGTGTCAGTCTTTTGTGACAATCAATCAATCAATCAATCAATCAATAAATAAATAAATAAATAAATGGTAGTGTTGTGAAACTGCTGTGGTATACTGTGGTATAATTTCCACTCACTGGATTGTTTTTTTTTTGTTTGTTTGTTTTTCGAATTCATTTTTTGATTAGATAATAATTGAGTGAATGAGCAGGTGTTCCTAATAAAGTGCTTAGTGAGTGAATTTCCCACATTTTCTGGATAAGCTAGTAATCTGAAATTACTAAAAAAAAAAGTATATTCTTCCTTTCTGCTACAATGTTCCATAATACTGTTTTTATTTCTGCACACTGGCATTCTGATGAATGAATGAAAGAAAAATCTGCAATCTTGAATCTTTCACCTTGAATCTCTAAAAACAGAGACTCTCGGGCTCATAAAAAAATGAATTACACTCCTTTGGAGTTCATCTACAAAAGGAGCCAAGAGTCATAAATTATGTATCTGACCTAAAAGAGGCTTGAAATCTGAAAGGATCTGGGTCATTTGTAATCTAACGTGACCAATGAATACCCTTTCATTGAATGTTGAAAAGTCTTCACCTTCATACCACAATTCCAGTCACCTTCGAATCACTACATGCAGATACTAAGTTGCTTGTGTGCCTGGGCAACATACTGAATTATGAAACTGCAGCTCTCCCATTATCCCTTTAACAACCTAACCTGATAGTGAGAAAGCCAGGAACGAGTGGCACACAGGGAGTGATTTAATACTTTTTAACTGAACACTTTATATTGGATTCCAGCAAATTAATAGTTCATGATATAAATTAGCTTTATGTCTGTATTGTAGCACAGCTATGATGGGGACATAAAAAAAAACTGGTTTGGGTTTGTGAGGAAAATCTTTTTTTTTTTTTGACCACATGCTATATGTTTTGTGTTTAAAGCTCCTGGTAAGATTGCTGTGGTTCTAAAGACTGGAATAAGCCAGCGTTATTAAATTTTTTACCACACAGCTTTGTTTGGTCAATTATGGCGTTTTACAGTCTGTTTCTATTAAATAGCAGACCGCTGCTATGAACAACAGACTGTTACTATGGACACAGGTCTGATCATACACTCTGGAGGACCCTGTCCTATCATATCAATTTGCAGAATGAAGTCCGGTAAATGTTATTGCTTTAATAATCAAATTTACAATGTCAGCTCATTCGTGACACATTGTAGCAAAAAAAAAACAAAACATTACTCTATCAGGAAACACCATGAAAGACCTTACATTGCTATAGAATTTTTTTTTTAAGTCAAAACAATTATTATGCAATATTAGTAATAGTAATATTGTATTATTATTGATTTCTTTAGTGAGTAGCCATGTCATTACAGTGAGCCGGTCATTTTTGTAAAATAATGAAAAATTTTGAGGTTCTTCATTATTCCAGCCACTTTGTACAATGCACCAGTTCCACTGGCAGCAAGACAGCATCACAGTATGATACTACCACCACCATGCTTAACAGCTTGTACAGTGTTCGTGGATGGCAGCCTCTCAGGCCTTGGTGATGTAAAACTTGCTTTACTGTAGATAGTGTCCCAGCAGCCTCCAGATAATGGCAGGCCTGTGCCTTGATGCTTCCTGGGTTGTTCATGACTATCCAACCGATTTCCTCTCAGCTGAGGATGGCAGAGGCCTTGGCAGGTTAAAAGACATATTGGAACTTAATAGTACCATGTAATAAGTGACTGTATGTATATTTTGTACCCTGTATGTCTGTCTGTCTGTCTGCCTGTCTATCTATCTATTTATCTATCTATCTATCAAGCCCAAAAAGGAAAGCACGAAGTGTTAGTAGGTTAGTAGGAAGTTCCTGTATCCATATGGGAACCCCTATGATCATCTGTGCACCAGCTTGAGTGTCTGGCTGGTTTCCAGTAACATATTAACTGGGGCTTCATCCAACATGGCACCACAGAGACAACCTGGAGCAGAGAATTTAAAGATAATCTAAAGATTGCACAAAATGATTTTTGTTCCTTCTTGGAAAAAATATTTAACCTCCTACTTGTGTGCCTTTTTTCTCAGATGAAACCTCATTTTTTGACCAATACATTTGAGCCAAGAGGGGAATGCATAGAAGCAAAAGCCACCCATACGCACTGTAAAATACATACAGGGACAGATCTTTCTTGCTTTGGTACTGTTTTCTGGCTGGGGGTTTTGGGGCTTTTATGAAAATTAATGGCATGAAAGGGTCAAATTGAACTTTTCAATGTCTGGTTGAGTCTCTAAATGTAAACGCTTGAAAACCTGTGGTCTGAATTTAAGAGGACAGTCTACATGCACAAACCGAAGAATATAAAGAAACTACAAAGGTCTTCAAGCTTGTAAGACATTACAGGAAGAGGCTCAGTGTTGTTATTTTCTGTAGAGGAGACTGCACCAAATATAACTGCGGCATGTCAGGATTGCTTTTCAGTTAACAATTGCACTACTTGAGAAATAGTGAAAATAGTAAAAATAATAATAATAATAATAATAATAATAATAATAATAATAAATTCAAAGACTACTTATTGCATGATTTTCATTTTTGCTCATATTTATAAAGGATGCAAAAATTTCTAGACTTGTCTGCATGTGCAAACTGTAACAGCTGGTATGAAACATCATTTATTACTTTTGAACCACTGGAGCACTTTGCTCTGTAACCCGTGTAAAAGTCTCATTTGTCTGCTAGAGTGAGACACCCCCCCCCCCACCCCCCACCCCCCATCTGAGATGTGAAGGTCTCAGAAGAAATGGATTTTATACAGAAGCCCTTTATCGATCAGGTATTTACTAAAAATAACCCCACAACTGTCTGAATCACTTCTCCTCTGCCATTTAGACTCTAATGCTAGAGAGTATTGAACTTAAGTAGGAACATGAGAAATTAAAACCTCGGATAATCCCAGATGAAGCTAAATTAAGTGAGTTCAGGGATTGCTTTTATGTTTGTTGCTGGAAGAGTTTCAGTTGAGAAAGCTTTTGAGGCTTTATAGACTATACACGGTGGATTGCACTCGTTTTCATTCCCTGAGGATGAAATATAAAATGAGATCAAATTTAAAGTCAAAACAAAACAAATCACAAAAATGGTCAAATAGCACATGTGGATTTATTCAGTGATGTGAAAGAAATCATTCCTAAATAAAATTAAAAAAACAGTCTGAAACCACTTCCAGCCATCTGTATCCTCCGTACAGCTCTCGGACGTCATAGCCACCCCCATATTACAGGCATCCCAGGTTAAATTCTTCTAGATATTTCCCAAATCTCATTCACTGCATATATCACATTAAGTCTGGAGGCTGACAGAGAGAATAATCAAATCTTTATCAATATTTTTTCCCCCAGAAACTGTGCCTTATATTTTGGACTATCGCCTTGCTTGGGAACAGACCTACATTTCTTATGTTCTTTTACCTTCCTTTTTTTTTTTTTTAAAATGTTGCTCATCACGCAACATATTAAATGTATTTCTTTGAGAATATTCTTCGGCACACTAGCTCTGCTAGTACATCTGTAGTATTAAAAAGACATGCTAGTTGTCTGGGTGCCTAACCGCCTAATTTCTTTCAATTTGCAGTAATAAACACCGAGAAAGTGCAGAGTTTTCAAAGTCTTTCATAGTTTTTCATTTTATTTATCTTCTCTGGCATGATTAGCAAACTAGGGTGGAAACTTTTTTTTTTGTTGCATGTTTTGGATAATTATATGACTACATGACCATATTTTTATTATATTAGTAAGATAAGTTCAACACTCAGCATCAGATGATTTCACACAACTATGACAACTGTCACTACAACTGATTTAGCTTTGTATAGTGATAATAATATTTTTAAGTATATCTTACGTTTCAGGTGGAATCTTCATCTGTGCTTCAGTCAGGAGGTACAAGCAGCCTGAGTAAAGCAAGAAGACTGTGACCCATGAAGACTGTGTCCTGTTGCCCATAATCCCAATAAAGAGCATCTGTGCCCACTGTATCAAGTAGGAAGTGTCCGTCCACTGGAACGTACAGCTTCACTTTACTTCAGCTTTACCAAAACCTTAGACTGAGTCTCATCCCTGAGTCTCAAGTTCACATTTAGTCATATCCTCATCAGAGCTCTGGATCACACACACTATGCTTCTTGTTTAAGAACAAATGTCCTCTGGTTATAAACACCTGCTTGTTGGCTCCAGATCTTCTGCTTTAGAAAATCCTGTTGTACATTCTTCATTTTGAAGAAAAAAAAAAAAAAAAGCAAAAATGCTGATATAACACTGAAAAATGAATCTATCTTCACTCAACTTTGCTTTTCAGGTAATCCTTTCCTCATGAATGGACAAAGATTTTGAAGACGAATTTGACCATTAATGCATAAGATATAGCAAAAGAGCTATTAAAACATTTGGACAGGGAGTCCCAGCATCAACGGACTCAATCCGCCGCTCGGTGTGTAATCTACTTGGATTACACTCTCATCACACAGCGAGTTCACAGGCTAGGAGGAGGGGAAGTGGAAAACAGAAGGGAGGGAGGATGTGATGGGTGAGGAAGAGGATTGGGCGAGTTAGAGTGTTGTTGGTCCTAAGAGGATTACCAGTGATTTCTAGAGGCAGGATCTCCTCCGTCCAATCAGAGCAAGCGAACAGCAGGGTCTCAAAGGTGAGCTTTGCTGAGGGACAAGGACATCTAGTGGATACCTGAACACTGACAGCAATAAACAATTTCATGACACAGGGGACACTCTGTGGAGCTGCTCAGGCAGGTGTTATTAGGTGAGTTAGATTAGGAAATTTCCCAGGCTGGGATTAATAAAGGACATCTTAATCTAATCTAATCCAATGGTAATAGCATGAGACAAGATTTCTGTGATTTATCAGGACTCTTGAGACACTTGCCCTCTGTACGATAGCATATTTGTTAACTATGCTGACAGAAGGAACATGGCCTCAAGGCTCTGGTACCCTGGAGTCCTTGGTGCACCAATACTGTTTCTAAGTATATACAAGATAACAATAAGGGCTACAAAGTGAGGGGAAAAATAATAGGCTAAACACACACTGCTCCATCTGTTGCATTAACTGACTGGGCCATAAACTATTTGGATCAATTTGAGTACACTTGCCTAGTGTCATAACTCTTATCTAGGCTCTATTTAACTTTTATCTTGTCCCCAATAAACACGTCATATATTATGACTCTATTTACTGAAAGCAAATAAAAGTAGAAATTGACACAGTAGAGGGAAAAGTGAGTCATGTACTTTACAGTGGTGCTTGAAAGCTTGTGAAGCCTTTAGAATTGTCTACATTTCTGCTTAAATATGAGCTGAAACATCATCACATTTTCACACAAGTCCTCAAAGTAGATAAAGAGAACCCAGTTAAATAAATGAGACAAAAAATTCACTTGGTCATTTATTAATTGGTGAAAATGATCCGATATTACACATAAATTAAATATAATTAATATCTTTAATTTTATTTAACTTTATCTTATTTTAAATTAAATTAAATGTAATTTAATTTTATTTTATTTTATTTAAAAATAAAATAAAATTAAAAATAAATTTTTATTTAAGAATTAAATCAAATTGAATTAAATTATTTAAATAAAAATAAATTAAATAAAATTGAATTAAATTGAATAAAATTAAATAAAATGAAAGTAAATAAAATAAAATTTAATTACATTGAATTAACTTGAATAAAATTTAATTAAATAAAATTAAATGAAATAAAATTACATAAAATAAAATAATTTAATTTATATCAAATTACATACAATTAAATAAAGCTAAATTAAATTAAATAAATAAAATTACATAAAATTAAATTAAATTAAAGTAAATAAAATAAAATAATAAAATTACATAAAATAAAATAACATAAAATAAAATTAATAAATGTTAATTTAATTTAATTTTTTTATTTTATTTTAATAAAATAGACATTATACTTAAATTATATTAAATAAAATAAATAAAATTACATAAAAGTAAATAAAATTAAATTACATAAAATTAAATTAAATCAAATCAAATAAAATAAAATGAAATTATATAAAATAAAATGAATTAAAATGAATTAACATAAAATTAAATTAAATAATATTTCATTGAATTAATTGAATTAAATTAAATTAAATTGAATTGAATAAAATGTAATTAAATGAAATCAAATTAAATAGAATAAAATAAATTTAATTAAACTGAATAAAATTTCTCTCTCTCTCATATACAGTTGTATGTTATAATCTTATACTACATGAATGTGTTGTTTTATATACTTTGACACAAAGAACCATCATCATATCCACAATAGTGTCCTGACAT
>JAQMCW010000002.1:19987119-20000653 GCA_030068335.1 Chrysichthys cranchii
CCCCTCCCTTCACATCATCAGACTATTCACGCCAACAGACAACCTCTCCCCCCAATTAGTCCGTTAATGAGGATCGACTGTACAGGCAAAACTGTCAGAATTGCTCTTACAGAAAATGAATCAACACCTTCTGACCAATCAGGATCAAGAATTCAACAGCACTGTGGTGTAAATGCAGTATCTTACTAATATATAGTGTAAGATATATTATACTAACCCACTCCTTTTGTGTACTGGTGAAATCATTTAGAGCCTACCTTGCTGGGGAGCACCGGGCTCCCCTGAAGGAGCAGGCAGTTCCCGGACAGGCATTTCCACCATTCCGGGTTCTTCTCCATGTCCTTCCATGAAGTTGGCAACATTTCCGTTAGCCATATGAGAATACTGTGCGTGGAGGGCTTGGAGATGCTGCTGTGCTGACTGAACCCTAGACAAATGCAAATGAAATCAAACGTTAAACAAACGCTGTCTTTATAGAGCACTGAACATAGAAAATAATTTATATAACCATTGTCCTTCAACTTAATTTACACATAAGAACACAATGTACTGTTCAGTGTTACCCAGAGATGTCTGGTGACATGTTAGACCACTTTAAATAAAAAAAAATAGGGCCTCGCAACAAATCTAGTGATGCATAGTGATGCGCATATGTAAGTGACTGTTCTGAGATCGATACAGTTCTCCAGTTGCTGATGTATGGGTTGAGAGAGCAGGTTGCCTCATCCCACCATGGTGTGTAATACAATGAAGACACGCACGAAGGCTATTCTGGCACCTAGGAAGTGGGGAAAAATGTCCCCTAGATGTCTGAATGACAATGAAAGACCTACCTCTTAACAAAGTACTTGAATTAGCACTTTTATTAACATTAATAATTTTTAAAAAGCTGTTGTTTTGTCTTGTGTGCTTTTCAGACTATGCTGCCTCCCCAACAGTGTCTGATCGTTTTCGTTTTGTCTACATTACTGATGGACAGTCCAGTAATTTGTTAATGCATAGTTTGTGCTGCCCTGACCCCTTCAATAAGAAATATATTTTGATATAGTCATTTCTATTCTGTGTTCATTAACCCTCCTGTTACCTTGCGGGTCAAATTGACTTGTCTTATAAAATAAATAAGTAAGTAAGTAAGTAAGTTAATAAATATGACTAGACTGCATTTCCGCAGAGAAAATGCAAAGTGTGCTTGCTCAAATGTTGCCAGCAGCAAGCAGACTAATAACTCCTCAAGGTCCTAGAGAGCGCCGGTTGTGGCATGGAATTGGGCGGAAAAGCACACAGATGACACCTCAAGGTCCTAGAGAGTGCCGGTTTTTCACAGGATTTCACGGAAAAATGGGGATACAGAACGAACGACAAGGGGTAACGTAACCATTTGAACAAGCCCAGATCGGCACGAACATCTCAGAGTTGGAACGGTATCTCTAGCTCGAAAGCCCTAGGAAGAGTAGGGGGCGGGAAAAACGGGTGAACGGAATAATAAAAATAAGAATAAAATTTAAGAAGAAGAAGAAGAAGAACAACAACAACAACAACAAATAAATAAATAAAAATAATTTTAAAAAGTTAAAAGTATTTTTTTTCCAGTATGAAACGTCTTCTGTTTGGCTTAATAAGCGTAATCAACACATAAAATGAAAATGGTTCATTTCACATATTTGCAAACCCCCCCTGCATGTTCATATCACAGAGATACTTCTTGGGTCAGTCTGACCCCGCAGACAAAGTGGGGTCTATAAGGGGTCAGAAGGGTCAATCACCATTTGATTTTTTGGCAACTGTGAGACATATTTCACCCCAATCACACACACACACACACACAGTTATTAATGGTTATGAATAGTTAGTAATGGAGTTAATAATCATATATAAACAATATTTATTGGGATTTTTTTGGTTTCTTGCACTTTTGGATAATTAAACCTGCCCCGGGACAAACTGCCCCAGGAACATCACTGCTCTTCCTCAAAAACGAACGTAACAGGAGGGTTAAAATGAACGATTAAAATTAAATTGAATTCCCCTCGTGTACCCTAATAGGTGATTTGCTATGCCGATGACCAGGATGAATAAATGAATATGCAAATTAGCCATGATTGGCTAGGCCAGTGATTCCCAAGCACTGTGCTGTGGCACATTAGTGCGCCGTGAGAGATCATCAGCTGTACCATGGAAAATGATCTTAAATTTATCCTAATTGGTCCGAAAATTATTAGTTATTTACTGCAAATAATTTGTCTTCGTTCATCTATGCGACAGTTACACGCAGAACAATTAAATACTCTTCCACTAGTTGCTAGCAGAAGGCCAATTAATCTGCGCATCTACTCATTACGTATACCTTTTGTGACATTTTTGTTTGGCAGTGCACCGTCGGATTTTTCTAACGTAAAATATGTGCCATGGCTCAAAAAAGGCTGGGAAACACTGGGCCAATGACCAGGATGAATAAATGAATATGCAAATTATCCATTGATTAGCTAGGCCAATGACCAGGGTGAATAAATAAATATGCAAATTATTCATGATTGGCTAGGCCAATGACCATGATTAATAAATAAATACGCAAATTAGCCACAATTGGCGATGCCAATGACCAGGAGTAATAAACGAATATGCAAGTTATGCATGATTGGCTAGGCCAATAACCAGGATGAGTACATTAATATGCAAATTAGTCCATTAAACTATGACGTCACACACATTCCAGCGCCTATTTATTTATTTATTTAGTTTGTTTGTTTGTTTTCCTGCTAACCCTGATAAACCACACTGATCAAGTTTATACTGTATGGCTGCTTTAATATCACACATAAACACTGACACACAAGTAGTCACGGAAGCTTATAAGAGCAAAACTGGATATTTTCAAATTAGTATCGTTACAGATAACCAACGAATGACTATTTGCCGTTCTCATAGGCTGGTTAGTAACATTCAGGGCAGGTTTAGTATCTGCACAGGGCTCCATCAATCAGCAAGCTTATGAAATGCAGACGGCAACAAATGAAAAGTCAATCCTGGCGCCATTTGATGACAAAGCGGGGAAAACTCACCAGTGCTGAACATAATCCGAGGGCACATGAGGCAAAGATCCGTAACTTCTTTCATCCATCTTTACGGGGACTTAGTGATAAACCAACATTCATGTTTATTTCTTTTTTTTCTTTATCCTTTAGAAAGTTATAACTAGTGGTAGAATGTTTCTAACCAGTCTATCCTCTTAGCAGGTGCCATCTATTGTAGCCAGCATGCTTTTATTAACTAAATAGTCACATTTATGGCATATAAGACCATCGAGATAGCTAGCCAACATCCAAAAATAAAGAAATGTTTTTAAAAAATGAAGTAAACAATGCGACAAACAGGCCAGCAGCTCTCTTTTATTGTAATTATTATTATAGTTATTAATAAGCTTGATAATAATGAATCACGAATCTCACTACTGAGTCAAGATAGCTAACTAGCTAGTCGGTACAAATGATCACAAATACAGTTTAAAGCCCCCCCCCATGGTTGTATGAGACTAACAGACCAAACGTGTTAGAGATTTGTTGTTTTTTTCCTTGAGCTGACTTTGCTAACACAGACACTTAGCTACCTAGCATGCTAGCTTTATGAATGGATGTCAGTGGTTAGCTAGCTATCTCGCGTCAAATATCACGATACATTTTATAATAAAATTATGTGACCCTCTGGTAAATTAAAACATACATACCGTTGTTAATATGAACAGAGAATGATAATAATCCGTTAAAATATTTTTTTTTTTACGATGAAAAACAAATCCAGGTGAAGGCAACAAAGAGCAACACAGGCGTCCGGGAGCAACGAGTCATTCCGGCACCGGAATATACCAACTAAAGGATAAAAGGGGGGGAGTGAATTCTTGCTTTTTCGAGTTTAATATTTCTTTATTTAAAACGCGTCGTTAATATTTCACTTATGTGAACAAAATGATAATTAAGAATGTTACAAATGTACTTCGTCAAGTCTTATTTCTATCATATTATCTTTTCTTAAGACTGGTTTTACGTAACTCCCCTTTCTTTTGCTGTATTAATTTCTCTGACGTTTAAACGTTTCAGAGCTCGGTCGCTATTGGTTGGCAAAAAGCCGCTTCCGGTTTTACACACGCCATAATATAGTTATCAGCCTGTTTAATAAACAATGGCGATCGCAAATATGGATATAATTAAAATATTTAATATTTTAAAATTTAAATGTTAATTAAAATGACATTTTTTATTGAATTTTTCTTAAATTTATATTTAAATTTTAATTAAAAATTATATATATATATATACATACACACACACACACACACACACACACACACACCGTATATATAAAATTCTTTTTCAGTTATTTAATGTTTAGTTTGGTATTATACATGCTAACAAGTTCTTGCCTCAAAAAAAAAAAAAAAAAAGGTAATCGATAAACACCTGAATTCTGATTGACTGATGGCAGCCATGTTTTTTTCCCCCAGTAATTAGATCATCAAAAATTTTATTAAAAAATTAAATTATTAAATATTTTTTATTTATAAATCAGAAGAGATGCAGCATGCCATTTTCCTCTCGATCAGTTAGTCTACTTCAGCTCTATGCCTATATATGGCCACACCCCACACTTTGCATATGACCTCAGAATCTTGTCCTATATATGCTTTTTTAATAATTTTTTGTTTTGTTTTATTTTGTGCAAATCCATACAAGCAGTCATGAGTTACATATGTGTGAGTAACTTAGGCGCCCCCTCTGAAAACCGATAAACGTATATTGGTTAACAAATCTCAGCATGTTTTTGATCATTATTGAGTAGGTTTACACCAATTTTGTGGAGACCAGCCAAAAATCCTGGGACTAGTTAGCAAATATATGATGCAAATTAGCAAAAAAAATTAGCATGGCAGAAATTAGTGGGTCTAGCTGAATTCATTTGAAGCCTAGGAATAAGAGAGAAAAAGACATTTAAATGTATGACATTTTAATGTTGTCCAGATAAGGGGGCAAAAGGTAAAAGTGTGTGTTATAGCGCCACATTTAGGCTGATGCAAGCTGAGTAATTGGGGAATTCAGCAACATCTGGCAAAATACAGTCTTTGCTGCCCATCACATTTTAGCACAGAATGAGAACAATACAAATTCCTAACAATTTCAATAGGATAACAAGCACTTCATGCTCATAACTCTAAATATTACTCACTTACTTACTTTCAGCAACTGCCTTATCCTGTTCAAGGTCGTGGTGGATCCAAAGCCTTGTCCAGGAATACTGGGTGCAAAGTGGGAAAACACACTGGGGGGGGGCAGCAGACTGTCACAGGACAGAATAAACACACATCCTCACAATCATTCACACTAAGGGCAATTTAGAGTGGCCAATCTAAATACAACATGTTTTTGGAATAGATGTGGAAGGAAACCTGAAAATCCAGAGGAAACCCACATGGAGAGGATCAAACAGAGGATCCTGCATGTGTAAAGTGGCAATGCGGCCTGCTGTACCCCTGTGCCACCCAAAAATATTATGTTTAACATATTAATAAGTAATCATACAATTGAAAATAAACTCTGGGACCAAAAACCGCTCTCGGACGTTTCGATCTCCACTACTCATAACAGTTTATAGATTTTATAGATTTATAGTTTATAGATCATTATCTAATCTGAAAAATGATTTTCAACCTCAGCCATCTTGTGTGTTAGAAAGATAAAGTTGAAAACGTGCTTAAATAATAAAATAAATGTCTTGTTAAAGCAAAAGCAAGTACAAGGAGTGGATTGACTTAAAATGCATGGATATATTAAAAATAATAACATGAGTATTAGGGCAAAAAAAAGACATTTTAAAAGGCAGTTCATTTTTTTTTTTTAAATTTAATTTAAAAAGTCAATTCTTTTTTTTTTTTTAAGTTTTACAATAAATCAAAAAATTTGTTTTATTCATAAATCAAATCATTGTTGTATTTTTTTGCCCCCGTTTAATTAAATGACCAAAATATTGATTGATTTGCCTATCGTATTTTCTATCTCCCAATTGACAAATATATCAATTAATGTATTTATGTACTAATTTGTCAATTTAATATCCTGAGTGACAGAAAACACACATAAATACTGGATAAAAAAGGCTGGTTGAGAGTTCACCTTTTTATTATTATTATTATTATTATTATTTATTATTATTATTAATTATTATTATTATTATTTATCATTTCCAACAGTCCAGCTGTGACTGAGTGGTGAATATCATTAAATTTACTAAAACACACTTCTCATTATGCTTTAAAAAAAAAGTCATGGTACAAAATTACACCCAAGTAATTACACCATAAATATAAAAATGTATGTACAGTGATAGCTTGATGAACATCTGTACATTCAAAACATCATAGAACAAATTTCCAAAGCATTTTATATCAAATTCGTAACGATAAGGAGCAATAAATACAATCAGTATTTAAAAACAGAATAGTGAAGAGAACACTGTAACCTGGGTTCTCAAACATCGGGCCTACAGGACCACAGCCCTGCCTGCTTTTGTGTTCTCCTGGTGTTGATAAGTGGCGTGGTCCATCCAAAGTCTAGTTTGTGAATCCTGTTTTATACACTTTACGCAAACATTCCATGATAACACAGTGCAAGAGTATAAAATACCCTTCAGTTGAGGTCACAAATCATAAATAAGCACCAACAAGTAATGATTTAGTGTGAAATCTCGTGCAAGTAGACCAACCCATGCATCATGCGTGACCGCAGCATGGCAAACACAGGAAAACTGGTCAAATGCTTTGCTAAAAAGTTTTCTGTATGGTTTTTGTTTTTAAAACAAAAAGGACCAAACTGAACGAAACCGAATGTCTTGTGTTTTTAGGAAAATATGGAGTTTACATTACAGCTGCTACGTTCAAGTAAAAACCATCACTTCTGCATACGCGTGTTCATAATATACGCATAAAGCAAGAAAAGAAAAAAACCCACACTGGCTTTAGAGTACATGATCTACACCTAAAGTTCTACAAAGCACAATAAATAGAAACACAAGACGGGAGAGTCAGGTAGCCATAGTGAAACGATCTTCATTATATCGATCTTCCTTTCAGTCCAGAAGAGCTGAGAAGGCACTTGCTTTAACACATCAGAAGTACTGAGATGTCTCGTTGTTGCTGGAGTACCTAATGTCTGGGATCTGGTCTGCAAACGGTTGCATCGTCCACTG
The DNA here is from genome assembly GCA_030068335.1 of Chrysichthys cranchii. Lineage (NCBI taxonomy): Eukaryota > Metazoa > Chordata > Actinopteri > Siluriformes > Claroteidae > Chrysichthys > Chrysichthys cranchii. Next base: position 19,994,350 of record JAQMCW010000002.1, read on the forward strand.
GTTAGACCCGAGCTGGTCCATAGCTGATGAATGTTCTGACTGTGCAGCATCTGTAAGACCAAGAGTCCAATACATCTATTATAACAATAACAACGATCATATTTGTATAGGTATAACAATTATTATTGTTACTATATAGTCATAAGTATTGGTTGGGAGTTCATTTATGGGTGTTTCATCATGTGGGTTGAACACTTGTGGATATGGTGAAGGTCTTAATTTTCCGAGTTCTACTGATCACTACTTTTGTGCAGACGAAGAGAGATAAGAGGTATGGGGACAACTGGCACTGAGACATTTAACATGTTCGCAGTGCATGCAATCATGACATCATTGCACCGATATACAAGGGCATCATCTAGCTGGATTATTCTACTGTTGCTGAAGATACTTGGGGGGGGGGATTGAGTTTGTGCAAGGTTTTAAAAGTTAAAAAAAACCCAAAAACAATAAATAAACTAAACAATGGAAGTATTGCTCTAATATTATTATATGCCCAAAAACTCTTAGTATAGGATCCAGAGTTTGGGTGTGATCATTTAGTTTGCAAGTTAATGAGAATGCATGCAACCCACGGTCCAATTGGGACACGTTTCATAACTGTACACCAACTTGCTGTAGAGTGTATCAGACTTTTTAGGGGTCACAAAAAGTGGGAGCACTGGGACTGAAAAGATGATGATAATGTACAGTACTTCCTGACAATATCAGCCAACAAACAACAGAGGAAACGCGGGGTCTGAAATTTAAATCAAGGTTGAGTAATTTAACTCAAAGTAAAAATAAATAAATAAACAAACAAACGAACAGATAAATAAATAAATAAAAAAATTTTACAACAGAGCTGACTTAGCCCTACATTCCCTTTTTTGTTGTAATTCGTTTTTGTAGTCTATTGAATTCATTTTTGTGCTAGGGATAGTAATTAATTAGTTATTACTTTAGTTAGTATTCCTTTACTTTCACTCAAACCAGACTTCACACTTGACCAAAATCTTCAGGTCTGGAAGGAAAAAAACCTCAGAAGTAAAAATGCTTTTCAATGCTTTATGTTCTGTTGTTAAAAGCGCTATACAAATAAATTAAATTGAATTGAATTTTCATATATTCAAGTCATTCATTTATAACCGTGTGATCAGTTAATACTAGTTTGAGTTCAGCACTTATAAACACCTATAAACGGGTTTCCAATTTAGTCAAAATAAAAGCTATAATTAAAAAAAAAAAAAAAAAAAAAAAGCGAGAAAAAGTCAAAAAAACACAATTGTGAATAGTTTGTGTTTCCACTGAGTGATGTTTTGTGATTAAACGCTGGGTTTTCTCCTCACCTCTTCGACTGCACTCTTTATTCAGAAAGGTGGTGTTTCCATTTACTGTTTACCTAATGTACATTTCCATAACCCTAACCCAAATGCAAAGTGCATCCATTTCAATTTTGCAAGATATATTACAAGTGTAATGTAATTTTTTTTTAGTTTTCTGTAATTTATTTTTTCAAAATTCATGTATTTCCATTACTCTTTTTTGTAGTTTGCAGTTTCAAATTGTGCCTTAAGCAGGTTAATGGAAAGACTTGATCTTAGCTGTTAACCCAAAATACTAAATCTTAAAGCTAACCCTAAAGCTTAAAGCCTAAAGTTAACCCTAAAACTTAAAGCTTAAAGTTAACCCTAAAGCTTAAAGCCTAAAGTTAACTCTAAAACTTAAAGCTTAAAGTTAACCCTAAAGCTTAAAGCCTAAAGTTAACCCTAAAACTTAAAGCTTAAAGTTAACCCTAAAGCTTAAAGCCTAAAGTTAACCCTAAAACATAAAGCTTAAAGTTAACCCTAAGACTTAAAGCCTAAAGTTATCCTAAAACTTAAAGCCTAAAGTTAACCCTAAAGCTTAAATTTAACCCTAAATTCTAAAGCTTAAAGTTAACCTTAAAGCCTAAAGTTAACCCTAAAACTTAAAGCCTAAAGTTAACCCTAAAACATAAAGCTTAAAGTTAACCCTAAGACTTAAAGCCTAAAGTTATCCTAAAACTTAAAGCCTAAAGTTAACCCTAAAGCTTAAATTTAACCCTAAATTCTAAAGCTTAAAGTTAACCTTAAAGCCTAAAGTTAACCCTAAAACTTAAAGCTTAAAGTTAACCCTAAAACATAAAGCTTAAAATTAACCCAAAGACTTAAAGCCTAAAGTTATCCTAAAACTTAAATCCTAAAGTTATCCTAAAACATAAAGCCTAAAGTTAACCCTAAGACTTAAATCCTAAAGTTATCCTAAAACTTAAAGCTTAAAGTTAACCCTAAATCTTAAAGTTAACCCTAAATGCTAAAACTTAAAGCTTAAAATTAAATGAATTTAAATGAAATGTTATGTTTAAATAAATAAATATAAATATATTATATTGTTATATTCTGTAACATTAGATTGTCCTGCTTGCAGCATAAATAAACTTGTGATGTTCACCTCGTTCATTAGCAGGATAGAAGCTGCAGGTCTGAGTTGTCACACTAGAGGAGCTTTCCTCATAGCCAGGGTCATGCTGTTCTTCTTTGATGGCCATTCTTTTGACGTCCTCTGTAAACGAGAACATGAGAAAGATCAAATATGTTAACTTGTTACTCACACCGCCCGTCTCCAAATAATCCAAATAGGAAGGCTTTCTAACGATAACTACTTCATATCAACCCTCAAGTAGGTGCTCCTAAGTTACCTTTGGCCATGGCTAAGTCGAAAGTGTACAGCATCTCCTGGATCTCCTGGTTGTGCACCACACCCTTCAGCTGGTCCCGGAGTTCCTTCAGCTTAATATAGAAGTGAACTTTGTCCTGAGCTCGAGGGAACTGAGCGCAGCGTGGACTGGACGATGGCATCAGGTAACAAACCTGTGAAGGAAATCTCGTATCACTAAGATGTGCGAGACATTTAACGGTAGCAAAGACCCCAACAGTGCAGAGTGCTAAGTGCTGAAGATCGTACCGTTTCCGTCTCGGGAACTTTGTAGGGCTGCAGTCCAAATTCCAGGTTCTTGGCTTTTACGCCAAAAATCTCTTTACAGAATGTTTCATAGATACCTGAAATAAAATAAGGAGGCTGTTCACACGTACTGCAAACAGACTGAAAGGTTTAAAGAGAAATATTTGCAATACACTCGATGTTACATTTCCCATTGAAGGCTGCGATTCGTGGCCGGTATTTCTGCAGCTTTTCCAGAAGTTGTTTGCCTCCTTCTCGAATCTCCTTGCTGAAAAAACATGAAGCGTTTTCTTTTTTATTGACGTTAACCCACGCATGCCCTTTTCACCATCTGTAACATAGATTGTTATTCTTAAAAAAAAAAAACCAAAAACAAACAAACTAATATATAATATAATACCAATGAATGTTCTGTATGGAACAGAACACAGCAGGTTGTGCTGTTATGAGAAAAAAATGATCGCTGATGCAGTGGTGTGATGTTGAGTTACTCTTACCACCAGGAAGCTCAATATTTTCCCATAAAAGCATGCCCTCAACACCACAGCAATATTCCAGTGAGTACTCTTCTCTTTCTCTCAAAATGAATAAAATTGAAAACGCAGCTCATGTCCCTGAGAATCCGCAAAGCCTTGAAAGCTTTTATAAACGGCTGACACTGGAGACTCCTTCCAGAAATGTTAAATAATCATCTCTGTACAGAAAACAATTAGAAGGCCTTGTTTTTTTAATCTGTTTATCAATAGATATGCATTATGTAGAGTGGAACGGCAGTGTGGTGGTTAGTACACAGCAAGATGGTGCTAGATGGTGGTCGCCTCACAGCAAGAAGGTCCTGGGTTCGATCCCCGGAGTGTGTTTACTTTGTAAATGTACTTTCTAGAGTAATTTGGGGTGGCGGTCCTGGGTTCGATCCACGGGGTCGACCTGGGCACCTTCCTGTGTGGAGTTTGCATGTTCTCCCTGTGTCCCTGTGGGTTTCCTCCGGGTACTCCGGTTTCCTCCCACAGTCCACAGACATACACAGAGGGGATTAGGCTAATTGGCTACTCTAAATTGCCCGTAGGTGTGAGTGTTAGTGTGAATGGTTGTCCGTCCCTGTGTGTCGGCCCTGTGGTGGACTGGTGACTTGCCCAGTGCGTACTCTGGTGTCGCCCAAAGTCAGCTGGGATTGGCTCCAGCTTCCCCCCGCGACCCTGAGCAGGATTAAGCAGCAGAAAATAAGTGAGTGAGCTACATTATGTAGCGTGCCCATCATAGTAGTCCTGTGATTAAGCTATTACTATAGAAATATCATATTAGAACAAGTGCATTAATACAGAGCAACGTCTTTTTTAACCAGAGTGTGCTGAAATTTGTTTTATCCAAAACGATGTGTGAGACTGATACACTCATATAGAAAAGATTTACTTCAAGTTGTTGTTACTAAACGTCATTCTACATGTTACTGAATTACAGGGGGTTGGGGGGGGGGCCTTATTCCCCCCCCCCCGGTTTCTGAATGTTGGATTCCTTTTTGGGACAAAACGACTATGTATTGAAACCTGTTGCGTTTTTTGTTTTCTTGCAGTTGGTGCATTTGCTGTTGTCATTATCTGAGGTTATTTGTTTGCTTTTAGAAGTTAATGAAGACCACACGATCATTATTGTGTTATTGTGAGGGCGCACTTTCTTTTTCCTCATTAATGTAAATCTGTGATTTGCCTTCAAACCAGAACCGTCCGAGCTGCTGTGTGAGAGAATAACTCAACACCTTCTGACCAATCAGAACTGGGAATTCAACGGTTCCTCACTTTGAGAGGTCTTTGCTCCCAGGTGTTGTCCTCTCTACCATGTTAGTGAAACCGATGCCGTATTTTTCAGGGAGAGTCTGATCATGCATGTAGTTCAGCTGCTCATCTGTGAGCCCTGATAAGAACAGGCACTTCCCTACGAGACACAACATGCACGCATTAGACATGTTTATTGGTTGTTGAACAGATGTAGACCAGAAATCTTCATAAAAACAAATAGAGCATAAAAATACATACAGAAATGGTTTCCTGGATTCGGGTAATGCCGTCCTTTATAGGCTGACAGCAATCCAGGGTTGATCCCGATCTGCAAAATAATTACACATGGCGAAATAGAACAATCAGCATCGTTCCAGCACAAACAATACCAAATATGCATTCATCCCTAACAAATACACACTCACTATCAGAATGTCCAGATTGTAGGTGATGATGTCGGGCAGTTTTTTGGCCATGACCTCTTCCACAGACATGCCGTTAAATCGGTCCAGAGTTCTTTTTGTTTTTTTCACAGTGACTTCAGCATCCGTTTGGTCATTTTTTTCCTCCTTGGGTGGTCGTCCGCGCTTTTTCCCTTTCTCGGGTGTTGACGGAAGAGCTACAGAGGAAATGTGCAAGAATGATTTTAATACTCTAACCCAAGGGAACGCTTAAGGTTCATTGTCTCGTACTTTTTCCGGTAATGCTGGTTGCTGAAGCTAACCTCAGATCCTTAAGTAAAGGATCACTAAACACTGGATTTGACAACAGCACTCACTGGCAGACACCCAAGGGACACCTGTGGTTTTATGGTGCTTCTATGGTATACAGAATGCAATAAAGTGCCCTAAAGGCTGCCTTTTGTAAAAAGTGTTTACATGCTGCCTAGGGTACTGCTACATGTGAAAAAACAAGATAAACAATCCTCTAGGGTGCCCTTCCAGTGGAGAGTATGAGATATTGTGCCATATAGGCCCCCCTTTGTTCAAGAAAACATGATATACTGCCCTACATGCTCTTCTAAATATATAAAATAAGATGCTGTACCCGAAAGACACTTCTGCATGCAGGAAAAAAATGATGCATATCTTACAGGCTCCCATACATTTGAGAAAATGAGATGCAATGACCTATACACTCTCCTACATGCAGGAAAGCAAGATGTAATGTCCTACAGGCACCCATACATTCAAGAAAAAAAAAAATAGGCAGTGTCCTATAGAATCTCGTACGTACAGGGAAATGACATGCAGAACCCTATAGGCTCCCCTCCAGGCAAGTGAATGGGATGCAGTGCACTGTAGCTTCCCTTTCATGCAGGAAAACAAGATACAGTGTCCTACAGGCTCTTCTACATACAAAAAGAGAAAATGCAGTACTCATCAGGCTCTCCTACATACAGCAAAACAGAATGTAGTGCTCAACATGCTCCTGTACATGCAAGAAAACAGAATACAGTGCCCTACAGCCTCTCCTACATGCATTAGGTGCACCTACAGTACAGGCCAGAAGTTTGGACACACTTTCTCATTCAATGTGTTTTCTTTATTTTCATGACCATTCATTTCCTA
>JAQMCW010000002.1:20074938-20088318 GCA_030068335.1 Chrysichthys cranchii
AACTTAATTAGTTGCTAGATGTTCTCCCAGCTGAATCTTTTTAAACTTTCTTGCTTTTTCAGCCATTTGTTTCCCTCGTCCCAACTTTTTTGAGACCTGTAGCAGGCATCAAATTTGCAATGTGCTCATTTAGTGGATAAAGGTGTACAATTTCCCAGTTTGAACATTTGTTATGTTATCTATCTTCTGTTGTGAATAAAATATTGACTCATGTAAGTCGAAAGTCTTTTAGTTTTCATTTTACTCAACTTTAAAGAACGTCCCAACTTTTCTGGAATTCGCGTTGTACCTATAATCATTCACTCCAACTGTCCTCGTCTAACTATTTTAAATCATTTTAATCCATACTAACTGTCACAAGTTCTATTCTTAATTATACTAATCTAACAATACTCACACGAACTAATCGATATTAATCCAACCAAACATTCATAGTTTAACTAATACTATTTCAGCGCTACTCACACATTCTAATCCACAGCAATCTAACCATACTCAGTCCTTCTAATTCAACTTATTTTAACCATACTTACCCAAAGTGCTGCACCACGTTGGGCAGCATACCTGCCAGTTGGTCCATGGTGGGGTACTGGTATCTTCAAATAGATGGACAAAGGGAACCAGAATGAATGCAGTGGTGTGTGTGTGTGTGTGTGTGTGTGTGTGTGTGTGTGTGTGTGTGTGTGTGTGTTGTTTACACCTGTGTAGTTATGCATTCATTTCTGTATGGGTTTTGTACCTGTGTTTGTGGGCATATATGTGATATGTCTTAGTGCGGATGTTTACCCTGCGGGCATCTGAGGGGCTCCGACTTGTTGTCCAGGAGCATCAACGTGGCAAACCACAAAGTGTTTAGTGATCTCCTGCATGTCCTCATTATGAAAAAGAGTGTTGAAGCACAGCTTATCTATGAGAAAGAAAGATATAAATTATAAATTAGATATTTTAGTCAGATAAGAGGGAGCTGAGGGAGCTGAGCTGATCGCTAAGCACTTGAACATTACAGAAATGCGTATGGTTGTATGTTTATATATGTAAATGTCCAGTCTATATTGCCTTGAAGTACTGTACTGAGGTTTAAAGTATACTTGAACTGCAAACAAAATGTTTTAAAGTGCACTTCTCTCGATTGACTGATTACGATTATGCACGGTGCCTTCAAATAGGGTTGTGTTTACCGTGTTCATGAGAAGAGTCCATATGAATGCTTTGGGAGTGGACATTTTCTCAAAGGTCATGAGTTGTAACATGTTTCGGTGGATGGTAAATTAATATCATGCCATTTTAGTTGCATAATATTAAATTATTTGCTTCATAATTTAACCTTATGTCTGAGGAGAACGTCGATATTCAACACAGCCTCCGCTTTTCATTACGCCTTTGCATTTCCTACGCTGCATTACCCGATTCTTAGGTCGCTAAAACGTTAACCTTCGCCTTGGTGGCTTCAAGGCGCTGACAGGAGTCCATGTTGCCGTTGCCTAGCAACAGTGAACCACGTGAACGGCATACATTTTGTGTATGTGACTTCCCATGTAGTAATCACGAGCTCATGAGTTCCATATGAAGGTTGGTTCATTATTAAGAAAAGCTAAATAAATAAATAAATAAATAAATAAATAATAAAAAAAAATATATGGTAATTACACACTGATCACAAATCACAACCATGAAAGGGTTCCAACTGAAGGCAACAACCGCCTGGGGTTTAGGTAATTTTTTTTAAAAACACGTTTTCACACTCAAAACTTTCCTTTATCAAAACATATCTGTTAAAAACTTTTAAAAATTACTAATTGAATGTTTACAGACTGTAGTATTTTTAAGCTAAAGCTGTAAATATGTCTCTCCCGGGTAATTAAGCAGTTAAAAAGAGATTAGACGATGCATTTGATCATATTCATGATGTAAAATAATATGCAAGAAGCCGACAGTGCTTATCTAACGACCCTGAACAGAACCTTAAGCACTGTTCCACATTTTAGCACACTAACCCGTTTTATTCAAGCAGCACACAACAAATCGCATTTAACCAAGAAGAATCTTGACACTTTTCCTGAGACTAACAAATTTCTGCACGTCTAATCTGGGACACACACACAGACTGCAGGTTAAATACTCCTAAAATCAGAGCGTGAGTCATCTTTCTGCCTCGCTTCCCGGCCTAATTCTCCTTTTTCTCCTTCATCTTCCTCTGCACGTTCTCTTCAACACCCCCTTCATTTCCCTCATCTCCCTCTCTCTCGCTCGGTTTCTTTCCTCTTATTGACCTTCCTGTCTGTCCATTTGCCGGAGTCACGTCACGCTTCAGGTTTTACTGTGCATGCTAATGAGCGAGCAAGGTCAGATGGATGGACACGGAGCACATGGAGTAAAGGACGTAAATAAAAACCCACCCTCGGTTTCTCCGTCTTCCCATTGCTAGGCAACAGGAAAATATGGACACTGAGCTTAAGCTCGCTACCGACGTACAGACAGTGTATCGATTGTGAAAACAAGACAAAAATCATCAGAAAGGTAAAGATTTTCCTCGGCGGTGGAGGTTAATTATGAAGAAAAGATGTCGCATGATGGAAAGAGCGTGGTAATTACACGCTGATCACAAATCACACCCATGAACGTGGACCACTCGTGAATATTTTTAAATATCGTAAACACGAGCCCATTTAATCGTAGTGTCTTTATCATCACGTTAGCACTGATAGACGATTAAAGGGCAATGGATGCATGAAGGGAATTTTAGGAAAGGGTGAAGGAATGGATTAGAAAATGGAGGGATAAGATTGTGTGTGTTGTGCAGTATCCCTCCCTTCCCCCCCCACCTCTCTCTCTCTCTCTCTCTATATATATATATAGATGAATGGATACAGGAAATGGGTTCTCTTGCACAGATGGATGCTACTGTGGCATTTAGTTTCACAGCTGATCACGTTTATGTCTGTTCCCCACCCCGAATACAGAGAGAGACAGAGAGAGAGAGTGAGAGAGAGAGAGAGAGTGAGAGAGAGAGAGGAAGAGAGAGGAGTGACCTTTAGAAAAACACCCTAGGTTTAAATGATGTTTGTCCTGATATTAAATACTGCAGAGGATGAATTGAAAAGGTTGTCAACACTAGGTCTGGGTACCATTCACATTTGAATAGATACCAGTACCGTTACCAGTACCTGGATTTTGGGTCCAGTACCCAATGGTATGTATGTATGTATGTATGTATGTATGTATGTATGTATTTATTTATTTATTTGGGTATTTTACCCTCTATGTAATAACAAAAATACATAAAATTTCAGTTATATATATATAAAAAAAAAAAACTAAGTCAAATTTCAGAATTTCAACATTTTGTTATCTATTTAGAACATTTTAAACACCACACAAAACAAAAAATAGCACTGTCGCCTCACAGCAAGAAGGTCCTGGGTTCGAGCCCCGGGTTCGGCACAGGTGCCTTTCTGTGTGGAGTTTGCATGTTCTCCCCGTGTTCGTGTGGGTTTCCTCCGGGTACTCCGGTTTCCTCCCACAGTCCAAAGACATGCACTGAGGAGTTTAGGCTAATTGGCGACTCTAAATTACCCGTAGGTGTGAATGTGAGTGAGTGTGAATGGTTGTCTGTCTCTGTGTGTCGCCCTGCGATGGATTGGTGACCTGCCCAGGGCGTATCCCGCCTCTCACCCGATGTCAGCGGGGATTGGCGCCAGCTTCCCCTCGCGACCCTGACCAGGATTAAGCGGAAGAAGACGAATAAAGACAAAACAAAACCCTTCCCTGCCTTCCCTCTCCCTTCTCAAAACCACCCCTACAACCTTCAGCCTGGTCCAGTCGGTCACCACGGCATTGTATTTGCACCCTGTCCTGACTGCGTGCTGCAGGGGTGATGTCACATGATCTCTCCCTCTTTTTCTCTAACGTATACCCAGATGCACTCTCAGGTACTGAAATTCCCCACAGATCGATTCAACATGAATCGGTCCTCTGAAGTACCAACGTGATTCAGTCAGCACCCTGAAAAAGTACCAAGTTCGGTACCCAAGTCTAGTCAACATACCTTGTAAACAAGATTAGATCCGTAACCCTGAGTTTAAACGAAGAACACGGATTTCATCATTATCCCTGGTGGTGGTGACTTTCTAACATTTTTTTGACATTTCCAAAAATTCATATGGTATATTTTGTATATTTTCAAATGTCACTTAAAGGTGTTTATTGAACAGATGATAGATAGATGAATGACGGAAGGAAAGAGGGATGGGTGACATGTGGACAGACATATACTATGTAAGGTGTTAAATATTTTATAAATAAATTCAATGTAATGTATGAGGTGGTGTATGATGTATTGTAATGACCATCTGGTTCGCTTTGGTCACAAAACCAGAGAATTCTGATGATTTGTCCTGAACGAATAACAGATCATTTACAGTACTTACGATTGAGTCCCACGTCGTGGTAGGTAAGTATCGCAGGCTTGTTGCCCTTTGGAGCCCCGCGGATCACCACGTGCAGCATCCCATAGGGAGTCTCAATGTCATGTTCCTAACACACACACACACACACACACACACACACACACACACAAAGTGTATCTCACTAAATGTCTCATTATTCTCAGTATTCCATGCCCAACCGCACATCATGGAGAAACGATGGAGTGTAAAGGCACTGGAATTAAGAATTTTAAAATAATTGTAGCATTGTCCAACAACTGTGAAAGCTTTAGATTTTTGTTTGAGACTTCATTATAAAACATTATGACGTCACCAACACCTCACTGCAAGATTACCTGTACCTCATGGTGTCTAAATATGCTCCACCTAAAAAAAAAATCCAGCATGCTATTACTCATGTCAACAAACATCACCAAAATGAAGTATAGCTATATCCATCTACAGGGTGTCCCATAAGTTTCCATACATATGGTTTTTAACATTGTATTTTTTCAGATTTCAGATTCCCTAGAAGATGCGTTTGAATATAGAGCAACGAATTGAAATCATCCTTAGGGCCAGGTCATGAAGCAGTCACATGGTTGCAAAAGCATTCAACAGAAAACATGGAACGAACATCACACACAACACTGTGGCGAAACTTATTGGAATTAAAAAAAAAAAAAAAAAACAGGGAGTGTTACAGATCAAGCGAGACGCGGTCGAAGAAATTGTTTTCAACCCAATGGCAGTCATGTAGAGCATGTTATATAAATAAAAATAGTTTTTCCATATAAAAACGTTTATTTTTCCTATGTATGGAAATTTACGGGACACCCTGTATGGCTAGGGTGTGCTGCACCAAATAAGGTTTTAACTGAGAAAACTTCCAAATCGGTACCAATAACGTTTATTAATAAATCCCTAACAAAACTAGCACAAATGGGAAAATGTGCTAAAATAAAGGTAGCTAGCCAATGTTTGAATTATTAATGTGTAATATTTGCAATATATTTGTGATAATCTAAGAGGAGTTAGTCAGAAATTTCTGAGCTGGCCAGGTTTTATTATTATTATTATTATTATTATTATTATTATTATTATTATTATTATTAATAGTAGTAGTAGCAGCAGCAGTAGTAGTTTATACAGACTGATTTAGAGCTGCATGCTTAACACTGATATAAATGATTATATTTTAACAACCATCATATTGGATGCCATACTATAAAAATTTTCATTTCATTCCTTCCCATGATTAACAGTAAAGCTCCTTAAGGTCCTTGTCCTCACCCTTGTCTTTTTTCTCACACACCCTGAAGCTAATTTTACACCTCAAGGTCATAGATGTATTTCTGACAACTGATCAGGAAAAGTCTCCTCCCGCACATGTACACTCACACACACACACACACACACACACACACATTCAAATACAATTGGGAAAATTCACTGATAAAGATAAACAGCCACGCATGCTCGATCACTGAACACTCCCTGACGCATACTGTCGGCTGATGCATATGTGAGTGAGTGTGTGTGTGTGTGTGTGTGTGTGTGTGTGTGTGAGTGTGTGTCCTGGGGGAATGCACACCAGTAACTCTGCACCTGCATTACTACCTTGCATAGATGTCATAGAACAAATTTCATCCCCAGCAAATATTAAACACAGTGGTGCGTATAGAAATAAATAAATCAAATCAAATCAAATCAAATCAAATGATGATTGTGTCCATTTCCAGAATTTTCAGCTGTACTACAGCAGACATGAAAAACCACCAGCATGCTGTAGTAAAACACAGCCATTACAAGCCTGCATTAGTTCTTACAACCACCACGGCAGTGTTATTACACATTGCAGTGGAATTATATATTGCCTCATTCGTATGTATTGCTGTATATTTATATGCTGCTGTGTTCTTATGTACTGCAGTGCAATTATATATTACTGTAAAACTATATATTGTATTTATGAACTGTTGGGTTTTTTATATATAATATATATATTTTTTTTAATACCCCTACACTTTTAATACCCCTATACATTAATCTCAGGAAGTTGCAATCTCATGTTTTTTTCAAGAATGCTGATTCTAAACACCTAAACACACAGAGACATGCAAAGACACACACACACACACACACACACCCCCCACAAATGTTCAAATCCCAAATATTACAATAAGGCCACAGATCCAGACATTCCTTTCCAACATTCCCACACACAATCGGACCCATAGCACTCACCCCGTCCCAACACTCAGGCATGGCTGCTTAAAAGGAGGATGAGGATGCAGAAGAGGAAGCCTGAGAAGACGACTCTGAATTAGATGAGTCAGCAGCCAATGGCCCTTTCTGTTTAGGTGGATAAGGATCCAGACAAGCAAGAGGATGTAGAGATGTTTCTGTTGCTACGGTGCTTTTCTCTTTCTCTCCTCTCCTCCTTCTGCCCCGCCTTTACGGCACTACTCAGCCTCCTATTGGTTGTCGGAAGTATTCGAGTGGCTGGTTTTTCTGTCACTTTAACAAAGCCTGTTGTCATCCTACATTTTCTCCTCTGCAGCATTTCTGGGTCATGTATGGGAAACGTGGGCCTATTCTAATACACCATCCCCCCTTCCTCTCAATACCCCCTTACCCCTCCTTTTACTGCCTGGCTCCCTTCAGGTCTGGTGCAATCTGGTCCCAAGGACTTCTCACATGACCAGAACAGGGCTACCAGCCATGTGCGTGCTAACAAATTACAGTAACACGGCAATAAATTTATATTAAAATATATACAGTGTTTGCCCCCTTCCTGATTTCCTGTTATTTTTTTTTTATATATGTTAGTCACATTTAAATGTTTCAGATCATAAAACAAATTTAAATAGTAGACAAAGAGAACACAAGTAAATGCAAAATGCAGGTTTTAAATTAGGGTGTTTTTTACCACAATGTTATAACATAAATTAATTTTGGTGCATCACATCTTCGGAAAGCTGAGTTCATTTTCTCTAGCCACACCCAGACCTGATTACTGCCACACCCGTTCTCAAGCAAGAAACCTGACAAAGTGGAGTAGACCAAAAGATCCTCAAAAGCCAGACATCATGCCACGATCCAGGGAAATTCAGGAACAAATGAGAAACAAAGTAAGTGAGAGCTATCAGTCTGGAAAAGGTTATAAAGCCATTTCCAAAGCTGTGGGACTCCAGTGAACCACAGTGAGAGCCATTATCCACAAATGGTGAAAACATGAAACAGTGGTGAACCTTCCCAGGAATGGCCGGCCGACTAAAATTACCCCGAGAGCGTAGCGACAGCTCATCCAAGAGGTCACAAAAGACCCAAGAACATCCAATGAACTGCAGGCCTCACTTGCCTCAGTTAAGGTCAGTGTTCATGACCCCACCATAAGAAAGAGACCGGGCAAAAATGGCCTGCATGGCAGAGTTCCAAGACGAAAACCACTGCTGAGCAAAAGGAACATAAAGGCTCGTCTCGGTTTTGCCAGAAACCATCTTGATGATCCCCAAGACTTTTGGGAAAATACTACTCTGTGGACTGACGAGACAAAAGATGAACTTTTTGGAAGGTGTGTGTTCCATTACATCTGGCGTAAAAGTAGCACAGCAATTCAGAAAAGGATCATCATACCAATAGTAAAATGTGGCGGTGGTAGTGGGACGGTCTGGGGTTGTTTTGCCGCCTCAGGACCTGGAAGACTTCCGGTGGTAAATGGAACCATGATTCTGCTGTCTACCAAAACATCCTGAAGGAGAATGTCCGGCCATCTGTTCGCGACCTCAAGCTGAAGTGCACTTGGGTTCAGCAGCAGGACAATGATCCAAAACACACCAGCAAGTCCACCTCTGAATGGCTGAAGAAAAACAAAACGAAGACTATGGAGTGGCCTAGTCAAAGTCCTGACCTGAATCCGATTGAGACGCTGTGGCATGACCTTAAAAAGGCAGCTCATGCTGGAAAACTCTCCAACATGGCCGAATTACAACGATTCCACAAAGACGAGCGGGCCACAATTCCTCCTCAGCGCTATAAAAGACTCATTGCCAGTTACTGCAAACGCTTGATTGCAGTTGTTGCTCCTAAGGGTGGCCCAAGCAGTTATTAGGTTTATGGGGCAATGACTTTTTCACACAGGGGCATGAAGGTTTGGATTTTTCCCCCTTTAACAATAAACACCTTCATTTAAAAACTGCATTTTGCATTTACTTGTGTTATCTTTGGCTAATATTTAAATTTGTTTGATGATCTGAAACATCCAAGTGTGACAAACTTACAAAAAAATAGAAAATCAGGAAGGGTTGCAAACACTTTCACACCACTGTATATACATTTAGACCTAAATCACTACGGATCAGGTTCACGATTTGGATTTGTACGATAACTGGCCTGCAATTGCATTCACCGTGTTCAGTAAATGGAATGACACACATCGGATTTTCTGCCTTAATGTGACAAAGGTCTGATTTTTATTAGGACGGTGTGGACATCTTTTTTACAACTGACATGAGCCACTTTTCTATGTCATCCTTTGACCATGCGTTATGAGTGAGAACGGACAGATCAGAAATCACGTGCCTTTTTCCCAACACACTTTACCCAGGTGCATGTCACTATCACCATCCAGTGTTAGCAGGGTAGCAAAGCAACAGTAGAGGACACCAACAGTGGCGACTACATTCAGGGGAATGATGTGATTTGGTGAATCGATTAAAGCAAAACTAGAAAGAACCTAAAATGACACTAAGTAGCGGTCAAAACAGTTACCTACGAAATCAACATGTGCATGTGGGACATTTTGGGAGGCATCCATGTCCATTCACATTAAATACAGTTATGGGTGCCTTGCTGTAATGAACGTGAACCTCAAAAATCTGATCTGGGCAAAAAATCTGAATGGAAGTGAGAAGCTCTCCAAAGTTCTCCATGTTAGAGCGCTACAGTAGTCTTGCAAGTTGCACGTGGTCTCAATAATCATGGCTGAGATTTACCTACTTTCACACGAAGACGCAATTTGTCTGACAAGGCAGAGTCCAAGCTCAATCTTTCCCTAGCCGATGGATCAACAGATGCAAGATCATTCAATTTACTCACCCCTAAGTGCTTCTCCCAAAACTCCGTAATAACAACGTTAATGTTTATTCGATCCAATAACTACGTATTGCTCACAAAAGCTTCATGTGTTGTCGTGCCCAAAGTGTTTATATACCCCAAAGTGCAGAGAAGCAATCACACTGCTTATCGTAAAGGGGACACGTCATACACTTTTCAATGATTTTATAGTATTCCCTGAGACGCTTTCGTATAGTTTGTGAAGGCTTGATTCTTTTCTTTTTTTATCATGCCATTTAAGCATGGTATGAAAACCCTATAGGATAAATCAGGCTGATTTTGGGACTGTACCTTTAAATATTAAATATGTAAATAGCTTCACTCTGGTTGGCTATATAAAAACCAAAACATGACTATAGAGAGAGTCGTTCGGACCTTTTCACACACACAACTGAATATGTTTCCACTTCAGCTCCCTGTCAACTGCGTGCCATCAATCAGATACCTTTGGTATCTCTACGCCATGTGCACAACGGTGGGCTAACCGCAATAGTCAAAAAGCAAGAAAGTGAGGGAGTATAAGAAAATACTCAAAGTGCTTGAGGGAATCAAATCAGATCACTAAAATGACTTGAACTGCCCACTACTACACAGAACCGTTTTGGTCTGGTTTTCACATTGCAGATTTTATGACGATATCCAGATGTGCCCATCACATCCCTTACATTGGGTAAGCTAACCCGAACTAGCAACAGCTAACTGCCAGAAGTGCCTGAACATTTGATTTTTTTATTTTTTTTTTTTTAGGAATTTTTGGCCTGTTTTACTTATGGTTTGTGAAGTGGTGCTGGACTCCAACAGCGTTAGAACAGCTCAGTCAACAATGGAGCAGTTCCGGTGCTTAGCTTGCATCGACATAATGCTAGCAGGTCTGGCACTTGCGAGAGAAAAAACCCTGCTTTTGTGAAGGTAGTTTTCAAGCTGTGGTGGAAGATAGGTTTAAATAAGGTTTGGTATAATTCTAATAACCTCCCCTTTTTATGTAAGAAGGGGAGCCAACCATGAACGGCTTGTCGAATCGCATGTTTTCTGAACTAGGCAGCCCAAAAGAAACTGACTTGGTTGTCTTATTTCAGAGTTTATGGGTTGGTAGGCACTCCAGATATTCAAATGTATGTACACAAGCACTGAAAAAAGTGAGGTTTTTTTTGTCCCGTTTAACCCTTTATTGGGAGAAGAACCATTTTTGGTAACTTCAACAGACATGCACGTGCCTCTCCATGAGGTCGTCGAAACCACATGGATTTCTCCCATTCTAAATGAATGTTTCTTTAGGTTTATATATGTTTTCTTAGATTTTGTATATATGCACTTTTTGGAAAACCTTTACCCTACACTGGCCAAATATGGCAACTCTACTGACTTAAAGTTAACTTAAAGATGAAAAACATTCTTGGAATATAGAGTATTTTAATATGCTCCAAAAACACTCTAGGGTCGAAGTTTTGATTTTCCAATTTCTTTCCAATTTTTCAACTATTTTCCATTTTCAAATAGTGTACAAATAAAGTGTACAAAAGCTATCAGATGTTCAGAATCCCATCTGATACTGGACCAGGCTAAGGGTAATAATGAATATAATAATTAACCAATAAGATAAAATCCAGCGTGTTAATGTGGCAACTTAGTGGTGCTAAACAATAGGAAAAGAATGTATTAACAATATGTATATCACACCTCAGAATGAGAGATACAAATTGTTGACCTAGTATCATTTCCTACGTTGGAATAAAATCCTGAGAGTTTTACTAGATTAGGGCGTGTACTTTGTCGACTGTTTGGTGTAAGGTGATCAGGATAGCTCTCTTAAGTCAGTCTTTTTCTCGTCTTGACGTTCCGATGAAATCTAGCGTGTTTAAAATGATCTTTAGTCTTGACCCTGCAGGATCCCCAGTGTTTGCAAAATCCTAGATAATTGCCTGAAAATTTGCTTTCTGTGAGGCCAGCATCACTCTATGACCAATGACACATAGTCTTTAGATGTGAGAGGGTGTCCGACTTTAGTCTTTTAAAAGTCTTTTCAAAATCTTCTTGTGTATTGTTAGAATAAGCTGCTTGGGATAAAAGCACCATCCAAAGGGGGGTGATTCAAGTGGAAAACTTCCTCAGCTTTCTTCCAGCAGGTTGGTTTCTTTCCCTTCCTGCAAACAATCCTGAATTACTTCTGTAGTCAATTTAGCAGCTTGGAAAACTATTTAGTATACCTTGGATGATAGTGCACTCAACCAGGGGCCACTCTTGCTTTAAACCTCTCAATCACCTCAGGGATCTTGTTCCTTATTTGAAACTATGGCACTGCCCAAATGGTCCAGTTTTCTCCTAATCCAAGTCCATCTCTCACAACAAATGTAGTGTATTTTCTAGAAATACAAGTACAGTGGTGCCTCGAATTCCGAATTTAATTCGTTCCGGAGGCTGGCTGGCTCGCAAATCAATCTGCTCGTATGTCAAAACGGATTTCCCAATAGGAAATAATGGAAAGTCAGACAATGCGTTCCAGGCACCCAAAAATATTCATATAAAAATCATTTTAAGGGTACAGTGGGGGTTATGTTCCAAAAATCCACGATACACTGACCGAGACCGAGAAAGGGGTAAAGCGTACCCACGCACCTTTGATCTAAACAACAGCGAGAAGAACCGTCGGCTCAGGGGAGCATCAGCGTATGGTAAACGTTTTATGCTTTTTCGGCTTGTAATTCGATTTCTGTCTTGCAAATAGAGATGAAATTTAAAAAATATATATTCTTATAATTTGGAAATCTTGTATGTAGAGTTACTCGTAAATAGGGGTTCGACTGTAATATAAGAATATGTATAAGTATACAATATCCTGAATGTACTACATACACAAATGCACCCAAATTCCTATGAAGGAAGTGCACTGTGGAATATTTTAAATAGCATGTTTTTAGCTTTAATCGGTGAGAGATTCTGTTAGCTCACTGAACTGATCTATCTGCCATAGAACATCATTCTTGTATTGTCTCCATCCACTAGAAGGCTCTCTAGACTTGTCTATCACTCTTGCAGTCCTGTAGAGCGCATGCTAGTCTGTCCTTGGCTGCTGGGACATTTTATTGCATCATTTAATCTTTCCTCGTTTTCCGGTTTCGAATACATTTGAAATAAAATCATAACTGAAGCCATCGATTTTTCAGAGATGGTGTAAACGTGGTGCTACTGTTTTCAGGGCATATGTGGATGATATGAGAACATAATGTAGATGCTCTTTAAATAAGGTGCTATCCTATGGTCTTTATGTGATACTACAATCTCATATGCTGATTACTTTGATGTACTACATTGCGATTTAAGTAGTCGCATCACCGTCCTTCTGGAAGCTTGATATCTGATCCTGCTGTGCATGTATATGGATATTGAATAACAAGACAAATCGACCTTGGCTTCATGTCCATGTGAGTCACAGTGATTCAGCTATACTGTATACACCTGCCTCTTTGGTTGCCTTTTTTCCAGTATTTCTCATACACAAATCATGTGAGGGAAAACGACTCCACGTACAGTTGAAACCAGATATTTACGTACACTTCAGAGAAAAAAAAAACGCAAAAACTTTTTTTTTCTTTACTGTCAAACATGAAATCAGAGTAAACTTTGTCTGTTTTGGATCGATAAATATTAACATATTTTTCGCATTTGCTAAATGTCAGAACCGAGCGAGGGAGAATTTTTAGGAATTTTTTTTTTTATCGCTTTCACCAAAGGCAGAAGTATACATACACTAAGTTTATTGTGTCTTTAAACAAAAAGAAAATTCCAGATGATTCCATTCTGAGCTTAAGAAGCTTCTGATTGGTTAATTGATTCCATTTGA
>JAQMCW010000002.1:20088418-20109673 GCA_030068335.1 Chrysichthys cranchii
AAACTATTGTAGAAAGCTTGTGGAAGGAGACCCGAAACATTTGGCCCAAGTGAAACAGTTTCGGGGCAATTCTACCATATCTCCGATTGCCTGATGAAAGTAATAAAAGAAAAAATCCATAAAATTCTCTCTCTCTTTATTCTGACATTTAACACATACAAAAAGTATGTTCATATTTATTGATCTAAGATACAAAAAGTTTACTCTGATTTAATGTTTGACAGTAAAGGCAAAAAAAAAAGTTGTGTTTTTTTTCTGAAGTTTATGTAAATATCTGGTTTCAACTGTATCCATGCATAATTAATACATCTGAGCTGCTACTTCTGAGATTTCTGGATCAATAGCTCTGGCCACAAAACACTGCGTCTCCATTTTCATTCGCAGACCCCAATCAAGTGGGCGCATATTCGCCAGTCATGCACGCTCCATTTTTCAGCTTCCATTCATTTCATCCTAACCGATCAGTATCCACTCAGATACAGGAATTACACTAATAGAAAATATTTCCAGTACCTTCCAGTCTCCTACGGGCGTGAAGCTCTCACAGTTCTCCTGTAACACATGAACATACATGGAGTCAGGACCGTTGGAATAACTACGCAAAAAGCACAAAAACACAATTTGCACAACTGGAGCTGCTTGAAAGAGCACTAACTGGACAGCTACGATCACTGTAAAATAGTTTCTACATGAAGGGAAATGCTTGTCCTTTCCAGCTGATCTCAGATGCACAGGACTGTTTTCTTCGCTCGAATACGCTGTAATACAGATGACTTAAGAGGCTAAAGAGGACAGAATGAAAACAGGAACCGGCTAGCACTATACGGATCATGATAACCGGTTCTTATTTGTTTTCATTCTTCAGGTGGATCATGGATCGATTCCTGCACACCAGTGTAAAGAAGTATAGAGGTTAGTGTGTGTAAGTGAACATCCTAAAACACCACATGGTGAGGTTTACACAAGTGAAAAGGGTTAGCTTAGGTGTAGACATCAATTTATACACAGTGCCATATTCAGAGTTGAGTTCCACGTCTAGCGAGGATTTATACGGGAATCGTGCCGATCAGTTTTTCCGACCTCTGACGCGCCAAAAGGTTCGGTTCATTCCGAACTTGGGTTTTAGCTTCTTTTTCTTGTGTAATATCAGCTGAAATGATGAATGATCTTAAATCAAGTCCCATTGGTGGTCACTTTCAAATTTTTGCTTGGGTCTAGAAATATGAGGGAGAATCCAAAAGTAAAGCCGATTTTTAAGTTACTAGATAACCTGGAGAGAAAAAGTCAAAGATGCAGTGGAGACATCCATCATCTCCAGCGAAGAAGAAATTCACCCCCCCCCCCAGTCTGTTGGGACATGAAGGGGGGAATGTTGTGGAGCATTTCCAAGCCAATAGCGAACAGTGCAAAATTCTGCACATTGAAAAAGCATACAAAAAAATGCATCGAACACATTCACACTTCAAGTGCTTGACCAGAACTTAAGGTTTGTGCCGCGAAGCGTGGCTTGGCTGCACGTCGTCAGCCGAGGCTTTGTTCGCCGCTCGGTACGAAATCTGCTGGGGAATTTAGCTCGTACGTCGATTTCTTCAATATCCAAGCGTCCACTGTAGTTACGTCTATTAAAGCCGTGACATGCATTTTGCCTTTACTTTTCGATTCTCCCTTGTACATTTAAAATACTACGGAATCCAATTCAAGGCCAATAATAAATACTACCCTACGAATACATCATTAGTATTCTCACGTAAACCTTTACTGCGTTTACGTTTCTTTCTTTTTGCTAGTGCTAATTTCCAACGACGTAGCATGATGAGCGCTAGGTCGGCTTATCCTGCAAACTCTACTTATGCTTTCTTACAGAAAAACAAGTGTTATTATATAATCTGCCATTTAACGAGAGGAAGCAATTGCTTGGATTCAAGCAATTTGGCAGCGATTAACGTGATAATTACAACTAGGACTACTCACGCAACAGTACATTGGCAAGATAATACGGTAGATTCCGGTTAGATTTATGTCAATGCTTGCTATCAACTCATTCACACATCATCATCATCATCATGTTGGGGGGGAAGGTTCTTTTTTCTTTTCCCATCTTTTCATATTTCCATGTCATGATATCACATTTGACAGCAAGGAAATGTGATGCGTATAAAGGCAAGTCCTTGTGAGCAAGCCAGGGCTCTATTGTACACTATTGAAAGGGGGGAAAAAAAGCATATCTTGTCTGCTTGTACTCAAAAAGAAAAAAAATCTTGCAAACTTGGAGGGCATTCACTGCATGTCCATGATTTCATAATCTGAATGGGGAGACTTAAAACATTGCGGCATCAACAAACTCGAAATGTGCGCAGATATCCCCGCGTAAATATCGCCGTAACTGTCGGACTACCGTTCCCAACGCTGAATATGGCCCAGTGAGTCTAAGCAGAATCTTGCAAGGATTCAAAAGCAAAAAAGTTTTGTTATTTGAAACTGCAAAGATGCTGAAAACATAATACAGATTACACCTGTTTAAGACGCATATTTGAAAACAAAAGAAAAAACTGTACAAGAACATGACTAGGCATGCATATCGTTGAAAATAACAACTAATAATGATATGCATGGTTATTATTTATCATTTAAATGATAAATAATAGAGTAAGCACATATGCAAGTGGAGTGTTTGAAGGAAGGGTCACCCATCCACCCGTCTTGAATCAGTGGTCAGAAGTCACGTATCTGTGTGATACTGAATTAGGTTAAGACTATATCCCCAGGGCCTGGTGTGTCTTTACAACTGCATCAAAATCATGCAAGTTCTTTACCAGTACATGGTGTTTCGAGCTTAGGTTTACCTTAAGATTTACAAATTCCTTCAATTACCCAGGGAGCTAGGGAGGGAGCCACTTGGCCCTGGGAACATAGATACTCTCCCTGCTGAACAGTTAAGAGAGATGTGTTAGTAAAATATTAGTAATAATACCACAAGAACTATTGCAAGATTATACAGCAAGCTCTGCAAACATGAACTTACCATCACTTGGTTTAACACCATTTTGGACACAGTGTATATGTAGGGAGAGTGAGCCAATCTGACAGGTAAGAGTTAGAGAGACAAACGAGAGCTTGCATTCGGTTGCGTTCAGACTGGCGGGTTTCAGGGATTCACCAAAATAAAGTCGGGGACTGTGGTTATGTGATTATGGCCTACTTTAGCCTGTGGTTAAACATGATGCAGATTTAATGCCACCACTGACAAAGCACTTAGAACAAGCCACAACACTGAGCGTGAACAAATCCAATGACACACAGAGTGATCAGTCATCTGCAAAGCGTGTGCTAACCGGCACGCTAGTGCGAGTCGAGCGCCTTGTTCCAATAGTGTTTTAACACGCCCTTATCGACTTCCCTTCATGACTCATAAGTGTTTACGACCTAGGTGATTGTCCACCTGCAGCGAGGAGACGAGTCTTGGGGTTTTCTTCCCCCCACCTTTTTTTTTTTTTTAAAGTTTGATTCATACTGAGGGTTTTTTTTGTTTGTTTTTTGTTTTTTTGTTTTTTTACAAGCTAGCGTGCCATGTGTAAATGAAACGGTCGGCTACATTTTAAAACAGAGCTAGTTTTTATATTTAAAAAAAAATTTCTGTTTATGCTTACGAACAAAGACGGGACAGAAGTTACAAAATAAAAGAATTGTTTTTAATCTTGTCCAGTTTAAAAGCTAGATCTGTCCTTTACTTTACTTTTTTTTTTTTTTTTTTTTGCACATATTGCTTTGGATCTTTACTTATTTCAGTAGAATCGAGAAATTTCTGCTTGCTACTCAATACATTTGAAAACGTCCCTATATAAGCTCTCTGTAATCAGAGACGGTGGGCTTTTCAGCATCGAACCGACGAGGAGTCGATCTCAATTCAAGACAAATCTAAATGCTAACGGATGCGACGGCGAGAATGAGACCTAATTCCCATCACTACAGTTTATGTGCTCCTGTGTACACTTTGCATTCAACGAGTTATCATCACGCTAGCGAACACGAGAGATTAGAGGGATAAAGCTTTTGTTGGTTAGCATTAGTTAACCTTAGCAGACGGTTTCACTAATTTTCCATCAGTAACTAAAATCAGTGTGCAATTTCAGGCAGAAATGGTCTTTTTTCCCTCTTTTCCGTGAACCTTTCATGTAATTCTTGAAGCAAATTTAAGTGTTTATAGTCAGATATTTTCATCTGAGTGAAGAACGTCGTTTACCCGAGTAAAGAATTGGTGTACTTTACCACCGCTGTAAACCATATCCATTCTTTTCTGTTTTGAAAAAGGAAACTAAGAAAATGTTCATCCGATCGGTTTCACTTATCTTAAGTATCGGAACAGCCCACAAACTGGAACTGTAGTGAAAGGGAATTATGTTGGGAAGTCGACAGGAACACGTTACACACAGTACTGGAATGCAGGGAAAAACTCACATGTGAACCCTCTTTGGTCATCTTGTCCCATCTGCAGCCTCCTGATCTAACTTGACTGAAGTGATTGATAAATGTATTATGATGAGTACTGATTTTTTTAAAAAAAATTTTAAAAAGGGACAGTTTACAAACCTGTGCACTGAAGTGATTATTGCCTTCAAGCAGCGATTACATAATCTTGATCTATTTATGTAATCAACAATTCCATAAACTGATATCTACACCCTAAGAGGTATATTTATTGGCAACGCCTTATTATAAGGTCCACAATAAACAATAGATTAATACTGAAATAATACTCTCATCCTGATGAATGAATACATGGACTAATCCTTCGCACATCAGGAAATGGTTAAGTGCAGAAATTAACAAGCGACAACTGAGTCATACAGTGGATATAAAAAGTCCACGCTCCCTTGATTAAATTGCAGGTTTTGTGAAGTACGAAATGAAACCATGATGAATCCTGTCAGAATTTTTTCCCCCCACCATTACCGTGATATTGCAGTTAACAAAACTGAAGAGGAAAACAAAGAGAAAGTGTTTGGAAAGAAAAAGAAAAAAAATGAAACTTAACCTGGTTGCGCCCGTTCTTTTATAAAGGGGCATGCGACTGTGCTCAGAATGAACCAAATCACATTCAAACACATGTTGAAAAGACGTTACCCTACATCTGTCTTCAATGAAGTCATTCTGATTAACCTCCAATAAAGCTCAGGCTCTTCCTGTAGGATTTTCATGACATCTACTTGGTTTCAATTGACTCCATGGTCTGCAAACAAAAAGCTTACAAAGTATAGAAAGGATCTACTGACCAAAAGAGGAGTACAAAATTAGTTCCACGTCATTAGAGGAACTATGGAACGCCTTGAAGGCCATTGCCAACAAGTGGAGAAAATGGAAGACCAGTGATATTGCCAAGAACAGGATGTCCTTCCAAAATTAGTGATAAACCTGAAAAAACATCATCAGGGAGGCTGCCAAAAGACCTATGGCAGCATTAAAAGGGCTGCAGGAATATCTGGCAAATACTGGTCACTTCCTGCATGCGACAGCAATCTCTCGTATTCTTTACATCTCAGCTATGAGCTAGGGGTTGGCTAGACTGAAGGCCTTTCTCAAAAATAAATAAATAAATAAATAAATAAATAAATAAATAAAAATGAAAAAAATATAAGCCTGACTTAACATAACCCTAAACATGTGGCCAAATGAGACCGAGGTAAGCCATTTTTGGGCATAATTTTAAAACATATGTATTAGAATTAACATAAACACAAAGAGAGTTATCATCCAAAGAGCCTGGGCTGAAGCATGCTGGTGGCAGCATCATGCTGTGGGCCTTGGACTTTCTGTTTTGTCAAAAAACAAACAAACAAACAAACAAACAAACAAACATGAAAAACTGCTGGTCTCTGCTAGACGGCTAAAGACGAATAAAAGAAAATCATCTTGCTGTATGATAATGGACCAAAGTACACTGTGTACTGGGCAGTAATGAAATCGCTCAATCAATATAATCTAAGTTGGTAGACTCTTAGCCAAATGGACTGAGTTCTGTAGTGCTATGTATTAGTTAATGGGTGCGCACACTTATGCAACCATATTACTGTGATATTTTCTTTTTATGCCCTATAAAATGTTTTTTTTTTTTTGTTTGTTTTTACTTGTATTTATTTGGTTGCAATATTACATTAAATATAGAAAAAGCATTCATATACAGCAGATATATAAAAAAAAAAAGTCAACACACACCAAATCTTTTTGGAATATCAATGGTTAAGTACTGATATCTTGTTAACTCATTCTTTTAATTAATCAGGCAAAATGGTTTTTTTTTTGGTTTTTTTTACTAACTCACATATACATATATACACATATATACAGTACACACACACACACATACACACATCCTGTGGTCAGATTTCGTGTAGAACTGAGTGTGTGAGGAAATCTGTTTCCAAACAGACTTTTCATAATGTAAAGTTTGTTTATTTATGTAAACCCTGATATTAATTAACTGAATGGGTTAACAAGATTACTCAAGTTTCTTAATACTTAATTATTGCTATTATTATCATTATTATTGCCTGTTCACATACGTCTCAGTTGTCTGTTAATGTATACACTTCATTACTTCCTGATGTACTAAGGATTAGTTCATGTATTAATTCATCACTATTAAATCATTAGTTACATATTCGTGTATTTCATATTTGTGGACTTTAGAATAAAGTGCTCTCCATAAATTAATAAAAAGGCCATTCAAGGTTCTGTCCTCTGATGTAACGCATCAATCAACTATTTCTGCTCTCAATCTGAATGGCGTATGGATCTACCATGACTGTAAACGCAATCAGAGTGAGATTCTGTTCAGAATCAGGATATGGTTTGGGCTGATTTATTGTGTCTTCATAGACTCAGATCACTGCAGAGTTTAGGATCGGTTTATTCATTAGGAAGCCAGGTTTATTCAAAAGCCATGAGTGAGGCCAGGCCGAATCCAATCCAAGCACTGAGCTGGGCACAGGGTTAAGGCCTGGGATTTGACCTCAACCACAAAACCTAATGGAAAACTCCACCGTGAAATGTTGAAATAACTGTGATGCGTTCTGAGTTTCTAGTGCTGATTTGTTATTTGGTGCAGGTTTTTTTTTTTGTTTTTTGTTATTCCAGTGAGCAGTTGGCAATTTTTTTTCCATGCTAACATTGCAGGGAGACATTACTACTGCAGTGACGATGGAGTTTAATACAACTGCTACCAAAACTATAAAAGCAAGAGCTGTCTGGAAAGGCTAAATGACTAAAGCTCTGCTGCATTGGCCTCTTTGTTCAGTGGTTAAGGTTCAAACCCCAGGTCAGACACAGAACCATGGTGGGACACTTGGCCAAAGGATCGTACCATTTATGATTGGATAAAAGCCACTGGGCAATTGTCAGTCAAGGAAACCACTAAGCTCTGCAGTGCTGGGTTCCCCCAAGCTACTCTGCGATTTCATCTGAAGAGCTCATTCACTAATCATCTGCTGTTAGACGAAGTGGGCAAGGCCTGTGGATTTGTTACCGGGATGCACCCCCCGCTGGTCCGGTGGCGGCGTGTCACACCGAGCCAATGGCGAGCGATCTCGTGCCACTTGCGGGTAGGGCGTGCTGGCTGGGGGCAGGGTCCTGCGTTCGCACACGCTCCTCTCGCCTGCCTCATTACACATAAACACGTGTTACAGGAAAAACACACAGCGTCCTGAATATGTGCAGATTGCATGATGATAGTCTGGAAGCTATGAGCGTTGGTACCTCGTACTTTACTTTGGCCGAATTTGAGGGCAGTAGGCAATGTAGGCAAAGCAATATTCTGTTTTAACAAACCTTCTGGACCAGGCTGTGACTCTCTGAGTGAGGAACGAGGACATTTACAAATATAAGTGAACTGTTTCTCATGCAGCTAATGGTCATATTTCAGTTAATATAGGCGTTTGTTCATTTCCAGATCCCTGAAAGAACAGTGAGGAAAAAGAAAAACCCTAACCAGACCCATTTGCATGGCAGTATTACAAATCACAGCTCAAAGGTTGGGGGGTTTTTTTGTTTTGTTTTTTTTTCCAAATCAATGATTATTACAGGTGTAAACTCAACCACAGCTTTAATTAGCTGCCGTTTAACGTCATTCGCTGTATGTGGCCTGGCATCCAACACACTTTATGTGCTCAAGTATCAGAAAGAGCCAAGCCGTAAAAACAGGTTTTGAAAAAGGTGTTATTTTCAACACCATTATTTAACATGACGTTGTTCTTGCCCCCGCATTTCATGCTTTTCAGATCCCGTTAGTAACCTCTATACGCCGAAACCGAACTGGAGCGCTATGTGGATTCAGAGAGACACAGAATCAACCATGCACACAAAATGAGGACACCCAAATCTCTACTTCATCGACTATATTTAGATGCATCGAATGTAGCAGGAAAACACGTGCGCACACACTCACCACTTCTGTGTCCTGGCCTCTGGTTTCTGGAAGTAGCGGCTTCTCCTCGATAAACTGCTGTTCCTTCATGCCAGCCATCTTGGAGAGCAACCTGAAATCACCATAGCAACAGACAAATACCTGAAATTAGTACAGCTCCTTCAGAGCATCCTTCTACAACACCAGCTTCATCTCTCGAGCATCCACAATGAACCCACATAACACACAGCACGTATTCAGTTCACACCTTACAGTATTAAGTAAAACAGGGATAAATTAAGTCCAGTAGTGTGTGCATGTCGAGTGTGTGTGTGTGTGTGTGAAGTCATGCAGGCTTGAACAGCTCCATCACTTCAGCAGGATGCCTATTCAGGAGAAAACAACAACAACAACCCAGCCTCCTAATGCTAATCAATCTAGATGAATGGACTCAACAGGGTGGGATTCATTGCAGGTCAATCCACCGATTCACACAGCCAAAGATTAGCATCATGCTATTTCAACATGCTACAGCATGCAGGCACGCACACACACGCACACACACACACACACACGTCATTATGCACTTATTCTTAAGAGGCATGACAGAAAAATCAGGTCAAAATATTTCCATCAGACAGCAGCAGTGAGAAACAAACGCACCCAGCAGTCAATATTGATTACGTTTTAATAAACTTATGGACATTTAACTCACTAGAAAAGTACTTCCCTTTACATCAGGGCTGTCAAAACAATGACCTCTACTCGAATATTATGAACATTTAAAAAAAAAAGGCTGTTCAGCTGTTTAGGATCGCAAAAATGTCTACTTTAATAAAAGTCGCGCTGATGAAAGTCTGCTTGAAAGCGTTCTAGGTAGATTCCTCGTTCTTTTTTGAAATGAAAGGAATAAGTCTAGGAAGTATAAAAACGAAGCTCTGGAAGTAAACGCATAAAACGCTTACGGTGAGCACAGGAATGACAAATAATCAAAAATGTGATACTTTCCTTAAATTAGGATTTTAAAAAAAAAAAAAAAAAAAGCAATCATATTACAATGATAAATAAAATAACGTTTGGAGAGATCGTGTTTAGGATCAAATTATGACGCCCTTCTTTTTCTTTCTTTCTGTCTGTCTGCCTGTCTGATTCCTTTACACATTTGGCTCCTGTGATTGTTGTGATATGAACGCACAGTGCAGCACTAATATTAATGTGCATTGCAGCTGCCACGTAATATGAAATAAATGGACGGCATTGCAGTCAGGAACAAAAAAAAACATTTTCATCTGCGCCCTAGGACCCTGGGATTATCTAATAAAAAGATCAATAATGTTATGTATACCTACAGTGTTTGTTGTCGTGTTTTTATTAGTCTCAGGTTGTTTCTTTGCTGCAACAAATGAATTTCCTGTTAGGGATCGATACGATGATCTGATCATACTGGAAAAGTATACAATATGGTTCTAAATCATCCAGGGTTTTTTTTTTTTCCCCCTGTAATTTATTGGCAGTCAACCATTTGACTGTGATGGTGTGAGAATGATTCAGCAGCTCTTGAGCGGTTGATTAGTTTGGTTGCATAACAGAAGACAAAAATCACACAACCACCGCCAAAGTGTTGGGTAACTGTGACAACAGCGGCCAGCACGCCTTCTCTCTCTTTTTCAAATGTGTTAATGAAGAGGCCTGAAAACAAGAAGCTCTTTCACTCCGGACCAAGTCCCGCTAAACCTGTTACATTATTCATCAAGTTAAATCCAGTTAGATGTTTTCTTTCTTTCTTTCTTTCTTTTTTTTTTAGTAATAGTCTTTCCCTCACATAAAAGACTTCCTAATGGATGACTGCCTAAGTGCTCATCGGACCTGAACGGCTTTATCGTAGACGCTCCCCTGACCAAATTCATAAACCGACATTCTATTCACGCTGACTCACAGATGTTTACGAGTCGTTCTCATCCGACATCTGTATTATCTCATATTTGCCCCTTGCCCAAAATAGCACTTCCATCACATCAAACCATGATGACTTACACAGGCTTTTTCTTAGGCCCCATACCCATGCCAGTGTTGCCATGGCAACATCAAGCACCATTGGCGAATCCTGCTGGGTCGTTCTGTTATTTCTGCATCCAGACTTGCCCCTGCGTTCAATATTCATAACGTTTGAAGGGCTCTTTTAGCCTTTTAAGCTTCTTCATAACATGGATTAAAATGGTAAAGTAACCGTTTATATTTTCAAAGCCTACGTTTGGTTTCTATAGGCATTTTTTTTCCCTCTTTTTTTTTTTAAAACCCTTTCTGTGGAACGTTCGCCTTTTCTAAGGAAGACACACACCACCCTCCCACCCTGAATTTACCCAGGGTCTGACTTTGTCTCAGAAAAACAAGCGCTACACATATATGCCACCTTCCTAGGCAACCTACTGCTGAATGGAACATGGGGATAGAGACACCCCAAAATTACCACCCCAAAACTGGTTCTTTTCCAATCACAGAATGTCAAAGGTTTTATTCATCTTCTACTTCAGTGTTGGTTAAAAAAAAAAAGATACCCGTTTAAATGTATTATTAATACATCATATTAAATTTTATCCATTAGAAGAAGATTTAATGTGGAACATTCTCTTTCCTGTCAGGCAGAACCACACGAGCCATTCATGGGCATCCATGAGCTCATGCATACACAGCATGCATAAAGAAGACTGCAGCTAGGATCCTCTTCCATCAAATCCAGTTGGGCGTGTAGAGTTGTCCTAATGACGTTCCTTTGGATAGCAGTTTGAAAAGATGCAGTGGGCTGGGGCAGTTCTTCAATTTCGTTAATGTCATGTGATGGGGAGAACTTGCTAATGAGTGGTGTTGGGGATGAATAAACTCAGTAAAAATGGGCTGAAAGTAAAAAAAAGAAAAGAAATGAAATGAAATATGGCCACAGTGTTTAACTAGATACGTGGTCCTAGGCAATTCTGTTCAAAGAAGCCTAGCTGTTCGTATAGGGAATACGTCTGACCTAGTATATCCCAGTCTTAGTCAATGGCTGAAAACTGGGGTGTGTGTGTAGGCAGGCATGTTTTCATATCTTGGTTGGCTTGTCCAACAAATTTAGATTATGCTTTTATCGATAGATAGATAGATAGACAGACAGACAGACAGACAGACAGACAGACAGACAGACAAAAAAACCCAGAAGGTTTCTGAGGCACAGGTTAGGTTTCGGTGTAGGCATAGCATGAATTAGCTTCATTAAAAGGTCCTGACAAGGATGGTAAGACAAGGATGTGTGTGTGTGTGTAATAGTGAAATCTGGTGCAGTTGTGTATATGGGGCAGCAGGCTCAATTCTAATAACAGTGTCGGCTGTCAGAAGCATCAGCAATTGGCTCAATAACCTGGCAACAATCAGAGACAAAAATATTGACTCTCCTCCAGTCGAGACAAACCCAATAATGCCACAAAACAGCATCCTTCCTGTCATCTGGCATGGTCTGTTTATTATTACGCTGCCTGTTTAATATGATAGACTCTAATCTGCAATCATATCAATGATGATGCTAATGAGGTATGCAGAAGTATATCGGAAACGATCATCATGCAGGGAAAATCCCCATAGATTTCAAACAACCAAAAAAAACGGATTATGTAAATATAGAACTAACGATATGGAGCCTGTTAATGAGGAAGACAAAAGACAGAAACCAGACCAGGTAGAAACCAGACGCATTATTAAGCAGGAGCTGTCGGGTTTTTTTGTTTGTTTGTTTTTAATGTTAACATAGCTGCTAGCTTAAGTTACAGGCTTCTGCAGTGTTCTCAACTTTAGCCCAGTGAGCTATCTGGCTCTGTGGTGTCAGAGAGACCCTGTGCCTCTGGAGGAATTTACACATTCAAATTTCACATAGGTTCAACATTTTCTAAAAATCTGATTTGGCTCAGAAGTGAATTTTTTAGGCTTTTATGTGCTGGTCCAGATATGTTGGTGGGTAAAACTTTAAAATGTAAAAAAAAACCCCAAAAAAAAAAAAGTTCAACCCGGGCAGGGTAGTCTGTTTATAGGGCCAGAGTTGTGAAACCCTGATTTTAGCATGTTTGCCAAGGACTGCTAATCAACAAAAATCCCAAATGATTAGCAAAGAACAGAAAGCTGTACTTCCAATCAGAAGGTGGTTTATGTTCTTGAAGACCTTTAATTACACCTCGTACTAGAGAGACTGGCAGAATCTGAACATGGATCCTTATAGGACCTATGGCTCACGTCCTTGCTTGAATTGGTGCGTTGACAGGATGAGCCACTAGACGGAGCTCCTTCAAATGAAACCAGGTATGACCTTTTTGTATTTGTTTTAAACGTCCATTATATAGTACTCAAACATGTGAATGCCCCCCCACCCCTCCCTTTCCAAGCACATATTAGAATGTATGGTAGCCATCATGTACCCATAGTATCCTCCCAAGTGCTTACGTCCACCCACCCTTGCTTTTTTTTTTTCATGACAAATAATAAATATGATCCTCCATTTTTCATAATTTGGGTCTCAATCTTGTTGGCCGCCTTCTTCTTTCTCTTACGTCTTGTCTTGATTTCTTCTTCTTCACCTTCCTTCTGGTTCTTCCTTCCAGATTCACGCTGCCACTTCAAAAGCATGCAACGCGGAAGATGCTCACTCAGGGTTTTTGTCCGTTCAGGGCTACTGTAGCTGGGGGCGGCATGGCGGCTAAGTGGTTAGCCTTATCGCCTCAAGGCGAGAAGGTCCTGGGTTGGAGCCGTGGGTTCGGCACGGGTGCCTTTCTGTGTGGAGTTTGCATGTTCTCCCCGTGTTCGCCTGGGTTTCCTCAGGGTACTCCGGTTTCCTCCCACAGTCCAAAGACATGCTCATTAGGCGGATTGGCTACCCTAAAATGCCGGTGCGTGTGTGTGTGTGTGTGTGAGTGAGCCAACGTCAGTTGGGGTGTTTCCATGGTCGCATTTGGATGTCACACTGCCAAGATGGCCTGTGACAACAGCGGGCCCTGCACAGCGCGGGACTAACACTAGGAAGAAGAAGAAAAGGGCTACTGTAGCTCCGTAGAGGTGGACCCGCATCCTACGTAGATATAAAGGACTCATTCTGAGTTCCGAAAAAGACAAAAATTCGTAGTGACAGGTAATTGTGCACTAATAAAAACACACTTCTGAATTCCATACGTATATTATGGAATGTATACGTCATTTCTAAGTACATAGTGGACCATTAGGTCTGTGTGATTTAAGCTTTGGTTTCTATGCAACTCAACTGATGGGAAAAGAACTCTTTTATGATTTGTGATTTTCATTACGTACAGCAATGCTGGCTGAAAAGTGAACAGTGGAAACCAGGCTTTATATCTTTCGGCAAGTCTGCAGTCTCCTTTATTTATAAGCCACTGAAGCTTTTTTCCTTCAGATTTTCCTTTGCACATTCCAGTTGCGTAATGGATACAAAGAGGGGCAGGTTTAGAAAACAGCTCTGTTGGCAAGATCAGGAACAATATGATGTAGGTTGCATATACGGATCAGAATTTTCACATGTGAAATTGACTTGTTCAAATCCATCCCCCTGGGCAGACCAATGTTGTTGGCCATCAAGCAAGTGGTATCTCTGTAGGACAATGGCAACTTTTTTTCTTGCTTCGTGTGTTCAGTTCAGACATCTTCAAGGATCTCAAAGACTTTTTGGAGGACGTTAAATTGTTTGTGCTTTCAGTCCCAGAAGTGTTGATTAAAACATAAAAAAACAGTGAATTAAAGCGTGCCATTGTAAGGCTGCTCACTTCACACCTCTGGTGGGAGCTTGAGTTATGGCCCACGAACCCAATCCGGCTATCTGGCTCTCAAACCACAGCGTCAGGGACACCATGTGCCTCTGGAGGACCTGTATACGCCCAGCTCCTATACACAGATTCCTGCCACGATGGATCTGCCATCAGAGAGGGACTGCGCCAAGCCGGCAGATGGTAAAGCAATGTGTGGTTTTCCGCATGACTGATTTTACAACTGCCAGAAGACGGGTCACTTTTAAGATGATTCTGATGAAACCCACCATCATCAGGACACCCTGACTACATCATTCCACGTTTCTTTCTCAGGTTTTTGGGTCCTCGCCTACACTGGGCAAGATGTCAAAATGTATTTGAATCCTCTATTAAGTCAGGTGTTTTGTTGCTTTGAGTAGAAACCCCATTACGAACCAGGACTCTCAAGAACAGCTACAAACCACTACGCCTGAACTTAGGGTGGGTTTTTGTTTCTTCTTCTGAAAAGTGTGAGGAATTTTCATAGCATGTTCATCATCATCACAGTCCAACATTAAAGCTGTGCATATGACTTCGAGACCTGCGAACAAGCGCATTGTCAGCGAGTTGACTAATGCACTTTGTTCCACTGCCAAAAAAAACAAAAAAAACCCCACAGGGATGTAGGAGTGGCAGTTTATTCAAGTGATCTCAGATTTTTATTTTTTATTTTTTGCACAAACACTTGCACTGATTGGCGAGTAACCACAGCAACAATCTGACACTATTAATCTGCACTCTATAAATGTGGCCCCATGATGTGCGATGATCGGTTGCTTGCATGCAACACAACTCTGGAAATGTATTCTCCTCAAGGTGGCATGGGCAGACGTCACGGTTGTTGGGTTGATGGAATTTATGTGAAACGAAAAGACGGACAAAAAGAAATGAAGGGATGGACGGAATGCCAGAAAAAAAAAAAGAAAGAAAGAAAGAAAAAAAAAGAAAGTCTACGAGCTACGGTTGCAAGCAGAACTACGTACATCGTCTGCAGCAGGGTCTGTGAAACCGTGCAGCTAGTCTTGGAGGGGAAGTTCCAGAACAATCCGGGCCCCATCTAGCAGTACAAAACAAGAACCGTTGAAGTTTGCACGATACACATAAAGAGCATTAAAAATGTATATCTAAGGCATTTTTTTTGTTGTCGTTTTTGTATTGAACTACGGATGCGAATGAGCATCCGGTGATATCGGCATCATTCAGGGTTGATGGTGAGGGGAAAAAGGCAAAGCAAAGCTGGGATGCTAAACAAGAGCAGACAAAATGGGAGCCTTTAACAAATGACAAAAAAATATTAAAAAAGAAGAAGAAGAAGAAAAAAAAACCAACTCTGAGGTCGAATGGCTTCACTTTAATTCAAAGGAAAAAAAAAGAGGC
The DNA here is from genome assembly GCA_030068335.1 of Chrysichthys cranchii. Lineage (NCBI taxonomy): Eukaryota > Metazoa > Chordata > Actinopteri > Siluriformes > Claroteidae > Chrysichthys > Chrysichthys cranchii. The sequence continues at coordinate 20,104,001 of JAQMCW010000002.1, forward strand.
AAAGCAACTCGCAGTATGATTCTAGACACAAAAGACAAACATTTGTCTGACTTTCTGCAGTCCAGACCTAAGAGGGAGGATTCGAGTCCATGAGATATATAACTGAGGCAGAAAGAAAGTTGGCAAGACAGTGTGTGTTGCATCGTTATGTAACATGGAGCAGGCGCTGCATGTGAGCATTCTCAGTAGTTTGTGTCCGAGAAATCCCACAGATGGCAGTTTTCTCAACAGTTTGTTGCTTGAATGTTGATGGTACCCCGGTTAATCTCGAGTCTTGTCTAATCGCTTGTGAACAACACTACAACAATGTTTCTGCTTCAAAGGCAGGTTAAGGTTCAGTAGAGGAGTGAGGATTTGCCAGCCGAGCCCTAAAATATATGTGTGTGTGTGTGTGTGTGTGTGTGTGCAGTTGTGTTACAAAAAGCTTGCTGTTCATTGTCAGTACGACATGCTTGACCTTCAGCCAAATCCCCCATGGGTATCCATGCATACACGTACGTACGCGCACAGTAAGTTCTTTACGATACACACTATACTATGCATGTATTGGAAATTTTATATATATATATATATATATATATATGGCTATATCGTACAATAGTGGTATATTGCATACTCTGGGAATTGAGTCTCAGTCTTGTTGTTATACCAATCCATTCCCCAGGAATATCCCGAAACCCAGTGTCACTGATGTCAGAGAGACTAATGTTTAAATCACATTACTCACAGGTGCTCTCCTTGTAACCAATACCACACCATTTGTTTGATTGCTTTGGCATTTCCAGCCTGTCTAATTCCGGTCCTACCCTAACAATCACTACAATTCAAACAGCATTGTACACTGAGACAAACCAGCCCCTGATGCTGTGTCTATTTCTCAAATCAGAATGCAAGGGAAAGCTGGGAGGGGCCAGTGGGTTCGAAACCTGATTTCCAAAAACTCTGACCAATTGAAACCAGCTTAAAAAACAAGCCCCAGTTTGAGACCATACACCACCAGAGGAAAGTTCCAGTTCAGCGCTGCAGTCTGGCTTCTCACCAGCTGCTCAGGCGTCAAATATTATGTGAAGTGCGGCTGGTGATTAGGTCAAGACCAGAGAGCCATTGTTATCGGTGAGTACACAGCCTCCAAATATATCCCGAGCACGTAGCAGAGGCCGGATGAATCCCCGAGTGCCACCTGTTAAAGCTAAAGGTGTGTCCAGATTGGTTTTCAGCAAGGTCCCCTCTGACGTCTGACGCAGCTCCTTTGCAGGGTAATAAATCTAATGGAACAACCATCACTTTCTCAGCCAGACGTGTGGCAAATGCCCAAGGAGCTCATTGTTCACACGCTACGAGTCTGAATGTGTGCGTGGGAGTGAGTGTGCCGAGTGTTTGTGAAGGTCATCATTAGGGGGCCTTAATCTGTCATACATTCAATCTCTAAGTGTCCTCCACCACATCGCCATTAGCTACACACTCCAACAGAAAGTCAGCACCAGCTTACAACGTACACACACTTTGGAGACGTGCGTATTAGCTTCACAAATACAGGATCAATGGAACGAACAAATGAAGATAAAAGAAAAAAAAGACCTGAATGTCCCCTACCTCAAAGCGTATGCGTCTGCGGTTTCTTCTGAGGAGGTGATTTCAGAGTGTTTGGCTTCTTTGTTTGTCTCCTCCTTCGGTGAGCGTGCGTGCCTGCCTGCGTGCGTGCGCGTGTGTGTGTTTTTTTGTTGAGATGCTGCTACCCTATGAGGGCTCTTGCTTTCTGAACCTCTTTTTCTCGGTCTCTCTCCCTCCCTCGCCGTCTCCCTCACTCTCTCCCACCCATCACAGCAATAAACAGAGAGCACGTGTCCTTCTGGATGATGCAGCATGAGCGCACAATACGCCAGAGAGACAGACAGAGAGAGCGTGATCGAGGCATTGGGAAGAAACAAAGAGACTGGAGAAAGGAACATAGGCTAAGGGTTAAAGAAAAACATATGTGGAGGAACGGATGGGAAATGCGAAGACAAATAGGATGAAGTTTACTATGAAGACAGTGTTAATGGCACCTTAATTATGGAACGCTATTGAAGTTGACTAGACAAAATGGCTAATAAAACCCAAGCGAGTACGGAAACTCAATTATGCCTCACCTGACAGTAAATTATATATACAGTATAAAAGATTTCATACATCTTGAGTAATCTTTTTATTCCTGGTAAGGGTTATGGGGGATCTCAGGAAAGCTGGTCATGAGGCAGGAATTCATCCTGGATAACATGGACGAGATAAGTGAACACACAAGTCAAATGAGGGAGAAGTGTGTTGAGCTTCACAAGCCAAGGAATGGTTATTTATAAAAAAAATAAATAAATACTCACCTCAATTGAAAATCTCGGCTTTACCAAGTCTAAAAAACCACCATCAGTTGGTCATCAAGCTTATTTGGAAGGTATACCAGAAAAAAAGCCTTTTGTTTGTCAGTTAACTGCAAATTTAACGGCATGGAGTTTGCAAAGCGCAACTACAACTGACTGGAACAATGTTTTATGGTCTGAAGAAACAAGAAGAATGAAGAAACAGTTTTCTGGCCATACACACATATGGTGGTTTTGGTGTAAAAAGACAAAAAGGCTATAATAAACAGAACCTTATCCCACCTGTAACTCCAATGATCCCAAATGGTGGAGGTTTTGCGATGTTGTGGGGTTGTTTTTCCCTCAAAAGCCCTGGAAACCTTGTTAGGGTATATAGTATCATGGACTTTATGTAATACCAGGACATTTTAAATCAAAATCTGGCTGCCTCTGGCAGGAAACTAAAACTGGGTCATCACTGGATCTTGCAGGAGAACAATGATCTGAAGCATATGTCCAACAAATCAACTCAAAAATGGTTAACTGAGGACAGTTGCTGTCATGGCTGTCCCAGTCCCCTGATCTGAAGCTTGTGGGGTGAGCTGAAGGAGAGAGTGCGCAAGAGAGCATCTAGGACCCTGGATGATCTGGAGAGATTCGGGAAAGAGGAATGGTCTCAGATGCCCTGCTCTGTATTCTCCAACATTTTAAAATGTATAGGCAAAGATTTCGGGCCGTTTTATTGACAAAGGAAGGTTGTAAAAAGTATTAAACGCAACTGTTCCAATAACCGTGCAACATATGTGTTTGAAGAAAATATTGATTTCCTGATGAGGGATTTGGGTTTCCAAATTCAAGGTTGGATTTTTCTCATTCTTTTCCAGTGTGAGCGGAAGCAACTTCAACAAATGGTGGATTTTTTTCCCCTTGTCCTTTTTACCGATCTTTACAAGGTGTTCCAATAATTGTGAAGGACAGTATAATTCTGTTTTGCTTTGCAAGCTGCTGGTATACCCTTCAGGAAATACTAATCTAGTTACATCATATTTTTGTGTCATAAGCCTACGTTTTGTCCATGTCTTTGCTTTTACTCTTTTATTTAAAAGGTCTAACTTTATTCACGAATAAATAAAATGCATTTGAAACCCGTTGTAGTAAACTCTGTGGTTCTTTCCCTTATCATAGTCTAATTATTGTATTTATTGTATTATGGGCGGGGTTATATGGAGTCAGAGGAGTACCTCAAGAAAGAATAAATCACTAAAATAATAAGTAATAAAAAAAAAAGTACTAAATAAATAATAAGAAAATAAATGTGGGGGAAAAGTAATAAATAAAGAAATAATCAAAATAAAAATAAAATAATATCTAAAAGCATAAATAAATGAATGAAAAATTAAAAATAAAAGAATATGAAAATAAATACTTTTCTTTATCGCCATTGTTATTCCCATATTGCTATTGCTTTTCCTCTATTGCTTTTGTCGTATGTCTTTTCCATATTTTTTTTTTTGCACATTTGTCTCTCATTTATTTTCTTATTATTTTAATGATTTTTTTCTTATTTGTTGCACAGAGTTTACCTCAACTGGTTTGACTGTTTGTTAGATAGCTGTTAGCGTGTCTGTTAGCTATTCAGCTGTTTCTGTTTGTTGGTTTGTTTGGGAACGTGAATAAATATTGAACAAAATATGTTTACCTTTATTTACACTTGCAACAATAATGTAATTGCTGTATTTGCATAGGTTTCTGTGATGCATTCCGATAAAATAACAGTGCCCCTGTCCTTGAGGCATCGAAATTGTTAATGGGAGATGAAGCAACATTGCCTAAGTCTGGAAGAAGAGCCAGACCATCACCCTCAGCTGAGAGGAACCTGGTTTGGTTGGTCAGCAACAACCCATGGACCATCAAGGCACAGGTGTACCATGAACTGGAAGCTGCTGGAACACTGTCTGCCGTCAAAAGTGATTTACATCGCCATGGACTGAGAGGCTGCCATCCAAGAAAGAAGCCCCTGCTCCAAAATCAACACCTTCAAGCTCGACTGAAGTTTGCAGCAGAACACATGGACAAAGATAAAACCTTCTGGAAGAAAGTTTTATGGTCAGATGAGATAAAGATTGAGTTGTTTGGCCACAATGGCTAGCAGTACAGAGGAACACTGTACCAGCTCTTAAGCCTGGTGGTGGTAGCATCATGCTCTGGGGCTGTTTTGTGCCAGTGGAACTGCTGCATTGCACAAACTGCAATAATGAAGAACCTCAGAATTCTTCACTATAACCTCAAACTATCAGAAACTTGGACACAATTGGGTGTTGCAACAATACAGTGACCCCAAACCCACGTCAAAGCTGGTTGTGGAATGGATAAAGCAGGCTACCATTAATCTTAAAACACATCCTGTCCTCAACCCTACTACATATCCTATGGGTTTGTTTCAAACAAATGTTGATGGACAGCTTCTGCCAGCCTTTCCCTGATTCCATAAAATGCAGACTTACACTTTAGTAAACTAGCAGCATGTCTTGGTGTGATGTCTTACATTAGTGAAGTCTAAGTCCTCGTTTTCATTCGTTCAGGTTGCACCATAGTAGCCAAAAACAAACCCTCGGTCTCTGTTTCGTTTTTTATTTTTTTTACTACTGGGATCAGGTTGATGAAATAGGATGCATTATGAATATAAAATCACTGAGTGTTTGGCACAAAACATGTTTTCAGTGAAAATATTTGCAGTTCATGCATCACTCTCATCTCTGATGAAGGAATGGATTGGCAAAAGAAAAAAAAAATGTACTTAATGTTCGTGCATGAATGCAGAATGCAGTGGATCAGTCAAGACACTGATTGGCTTGATGTTCAAAGTTTACGTTTTCAATTTTGCATAGAAACAAAAGGGCCAGTGTGGCTATTGAGTAATGGAAGTTTCACCTCAAATCCTTTAACAAACATTATATTTAACAGTACGGTATAAAACCATAGCAACTAGAGTAGGTGCTACCCTACACTACGCTTACAATTAGACTGCTCCAAAATCCAAAAAAAATATATATATACTTCTGTTCGGGAATTTATATATGAGATTTTGTACCGACCAACGAACAAATCCTCGACTGATGTACAGGCAGCCAACGCACGCTTCACGGCACAAACGTTCAGTTCCGGTCAAACACTTGTGGTGTGAACGTGTTCAACGCATTTTTTTGTTGTGTTTCTCTGCATTTCTGTCCTATGAGCCTTCAGTACGGGTCCCAAGAAAGTGAAAAGTGGAAATGGTAGTGAGAGTAAGAAGCCTAAGCGTATAACAGTCGAAATAAAGAAAGAAATAATCGCTAAACAT
>JAQMCW010000002.1:20192149-20202787 GCA_030068335.1 Chrysichthys cranchii
CACACACACACACACAAACACTAATCTCAGTAGCCTTTCAGACTGTTAAAGAAAAGCTGCAGATTTTATTTTTAAAAAATGGGAATCAAATCCAGGGACATTTGGTATCCGCAGTGATATCACATGGCCCCACACACACACACACACACACACACACACACACACACACACACACACACACACACACACAGTGGTATAGCTCCCTCTGCTGGCCGTGCTGATTGCATGCTGGTTTTGAATCGATTAGTACTGTAATAAAACCCTAAGGGTGGGTAAATGATTTAGTGCAGTACACATGCACGCGCACACACACACACACACAGACGTTTTTGCATGGCTCATCTTTCATGTTGCCTCCATTTCATCACCACGCTCTGCAGGTGCTCATGAATATTAATGAGATGCGAGATAACCACTTTGTTTCATTCGCTCACTTTCACAGCCAGATGTGCGTATGCAAATATCGGCGCCTGTCAACGAGACTATGAATATTTATCAGCGCAGTGAGAGGGAAAAGTGTGAGAAGTGAGTCAGAGTGAGAGACGCAGAAATTAAATAAAAAGTAGATGGAAGGAAATAGATTGCGTGAGAGAGAGAGAGAGAGAGAGAGGCATTATCAAGCTTGTTTGTGAAGATGATGGTTTTTTTTTACTTGTTCCGCTCCAATAAGCAGAAATAACACATTTTCTCGTCTCCTTTTTTTTTTAACCGCCTGTCTTCCTCTTTTTCTCTCTCACCCATTCTCTCCTTTACTGCCAACACACACTCTGTCGCTCTCTCTTTCTCTCTCTAATTCTTTTTTCCTTCTTACTCGCTTTCCCTTGATGCATTTCCCCTCCTTTTTCTCAGGCCCACCTTCTAATACATATCAATCCCAGGCATTGTTGCTCTAAATACTCTGTTGCCAAAGCAGTTGTCAGCCATGTCAATCATATAAGAAGACATTAACAATGAAAACATTAACGACAACAACAACCTCGTAATACAGTAAGCACCTCACTTACTCCAGGGTTTTATTTACACCTCTCCGCTTCTGCCTGTTTTAGTCTGATCTCGCGGATGCTGCAGAGAGATCCGTCTAAGCGAGCCCCTCTGCTGGAGATCGAGTCTCACCGATGGCTGCAGGGTGTCGATGCGTCGCCGTCGCCCGTCTCCCCTCACTGCAGCCTCTCTCTTCAGGAGCACGAGCTCATCCTGCAGGCCATGAGCTCCGGGAACATCGCTGACAGAGACACCATACAGGAGTGAGTAGAGTCAGTCAGTTAGTACCATATCGCTATATTCTACCTGTATTGTAAGATATTAGAAACATCCTGTATGTTAAATGATACACGAGTCTTTTTCAGTTTATGACTCTCAACGCTATATGGGCTCTGAGTGAATTGAGACCTGTTTGGCTTTTTATTTGGACTAACTGAAAACAAACTAGATCTTGGTTATTTTTTGTAGAATAGCAATCAATTTTATATCACACTAGCTGGTTCCCCAGTGGCTTCGCTCACTGAGCGCAAGGGAAAAAAATAAAATGCGGTATTTATAAAATGAGTTTCTTCATTTCCAATTTTATTTTTCAACAAATAGCGGTCGTACGTCATTTCCGTTTCAAACGCGAAAAGAATTTGATATGTTTAGACCAAAGTTTTCTTAAATAATTACTTCCCAATTAGGTGTTTACTTCTTTTCAATATCAGTAAAATAACTCTCACACAAATAATAACAATTCGTAAAGACGATATAAAAATGGCGTCCACAAACGGAGTGATTAGTTCAAATGTAAGTGCAAGTCACGCTGTTTCCGGTCATACGTATGTATGTTATATAATATGTATATAATATGTTCTGTGGTCGTCCGGCATTTCCGTTTCAAACGCCAAAAAAATTTTATATATAGATAGATAGATAGATAAAGAGAGAGAGAGAGAGAGAGAGAGAGAGAGATCAGACCTTTGTTTTAATTTGGGTTCAGGACAGATTAAAAAAAATGTAAACATTAAAAACATTAAAAACTCTAAAAAATGATTAATACATATTCATTTATACAGTTTGTTTACGAAAATGTTGCTTAAGGCGAAAAATGTCTCACTTTGGTTCAGTTTGATTTCTTTCAAATTTAAGTTCTTTTTTTTTTTTTTTTTTTTTTTTTACTTTTTGTTTTTTTAATCATTTTTGTACACCTGCTGCTGTTCATATCCCTACCAACAGAATGAAACAAATTACCCCCTGGGGTTTGTGATTCATGTGTTTTTAATATGTTTCTGTCTGTGTGTGTGTGTGTGTGTGTGTGTGTGTGTGTGTGTGTGTGTGTGTGTGTGTGTGTGTTAGAGCCTTGGAGGCTCACCGATATAATCACATCACAGCCACGTATAACCAGCTCGGAGAACGCATGCTAAGGGACAAACAGGAGTTGAATGGTCTCAATCCAGAGCAGAGACTCCCACAGTGAGTCACCCACATACCATCATGAATACCCGAGGCTGGCTTGCATAATTAAAATATATATTTTTTCATATCATGAATTCTCCCTATATCCCTACTGAGATGATTTGAGAGGAACAGCCATATTAAAAGTGTGTTACTTCTTCAACAGGAGGTCTTTTTCTGAGCCTCTGGACCTGGTGGAAGGCCGGAACCCTCAGGCTGATGCTCTCAGAGACACCTCTTTGGCTCCTGTCACCCAGTTGGGTTCTGCGTCTCCGGGTTTCTCCCGACGGGGTGTGTGTGAGTCTGGAGACCTGCTGGCGCCCAAACCCAGCCGTCAGGACACGTCCTTTAGTGATTTTGGGAGTCCCAGCTCTTGCATAGGTCTCAATCTCCGCTCTGTACCTCCAGACCCACCTCCAGTGGTGAAAAGTCTCAGAGCTTTGCATCAAATTTGTGAGGAAGAAGAAGAGGAGGAGGAAGAGGAAGACCAACTGGGTGTACAATGTAGCAAAGCCAGCTTGGTCCCATCAGCAGCACCCCCTTTGGACACTCCCGCCAGACGTTGTTTAGTATCAAAAGCTCCAAGTGTCCCAAAGTTGGGGGGGAGACAAAAGGAAAAGAGCAAGGGACATGGGTTTTGTGAAGTCCTAGCAGAGGACGAGGAGCTTCAAGGAGAGGAAGAGACCGTCAAGGAGGAGAGTCAAGGGGATGATACAGGCAAAAAAACAACAAAAAATGAAGAGACAACATCCCAGATAGAGAAACACTCATATATGTTTGAAGATAAGCGACAGATGGGCCAAAGCTTTCAGAGGCCCAGTGGACATTCACCAGCAGTCCATGTTGAAAATGACCACACTGAGGAAACCAGGAAAGAAGGAAACACCCCTAACAGAGCTGTAGTTGAGATACAGAAGGACCATCAGCGGCCAGTTGGGCCTCCAGCGAATGGCAGGACTGAGGAGAACAACCACACTGAGGAATCAGGCACAGCTAAACATAAAGAACAGAAGCAGGGTCTTCAGAAGCTGGCTGAACCACCATCACCGGCGCACACTGAGGATGACCCGGAGGAACCAGGGAAAGCAGCAAAAGCCTCCGACAGAGCAAAAAGTGAAAGACAGAAAGACCTTCAGATGACAGACAGATGTTTACCAGTGGCCAGGACAGACAAGACCCAAACCGAGTACCCAAGCAAAGCACGAAAAGCTTCCGACAGGACCGAAGACGGGAGAAATAAGGAATTTCAGAAGAAAGACAGAGCGCAGAATGAGGATAGAAACAACCCTGAAGATCCCCGAACACCAGGAAGAGCCTCAGACAAAGCTAAAGATGAGGCCCATAAGAATCAGAGCCTTCAGAAGCTAGACAGACTTCCAGCACCACCTAGGCTCGATCCTGTGCAGTGTTGCTGGGGCCAGAGTGAACACTCCAGTGATACCCTGGAAGACAACAACAACACCCCGTCCAAGCCGAAGCTGCTTGACACCAGTGTCATTTCAGCCCCCTGTGTCTCTCCGCGATTCCTACCCAAGAACCATTGCGTGGACCTGAGACCAGATGGGGTGGAAACCCGCAAGGTGCCTGGGGAAGCCGAGAGGACGGAGGAGACATATGGAAAACCTCAGCAGGGTCAGCGGGGATCCCGGGACGCCAGCACTGACTCCAACAAGAACAAGAATGTGAATCTGCGAGAGCGCCTGCTGCAGTTCCCACTCTGCGAGAAAGCTCTGTCGTTCAACATCCAGCCCACATCCAAAGAGAAACTGCTTCCCTTCGCTCAGTATAACTGTTGCCATGTGCTATAGGAGAGAAAGCTGAGCGCTATCCAGATCTCTTTGGAATTCCACAAAGCTTGTCAACAGTGTTCCTGCTTATCACCCGCCTTTACTAGTAATGGGTTTTTAAAAGACACAACACACGTCCTTGTCTCTTACTGTGATCTCGGAGGTGCTCTGGCTACACCCACACAGAGAAACATCTATTCACTGTACACCCATAGATTCCCACACCCTTTACCCAGCATTCCCTGCTGCTTTCCTGTGTGGCGGCTAACGTCTTAGCGCTGCTGTGTATATAGACACCTAATCTATATCTCCTTGCGATTTGTGCGATCTCAGTGACCTTTTATTAGAACTAGCGTATGTCTTGAGAGTGTAGGAGCCCTGTGAATAAAACAATCGCTTGTTGTTTTGCACTGTAGCAGCTTCTCTAGAGCAGAGCTTTACCTAAAGAGATGTGAAGCATTAAGTGGCACATATACGGCAAACATTAAAGAAGCAGTTTCAGCAAAAGCTCCCCTATGAAAATGGAATCTGATGAAATATATAAATAGAAAATATTGCAATCATATCTGAGCAAGCACTTGTAAAACCACTGCTACAGCGACACATTACTTAAGAGGCCTCCCTGCCTGCAAAATCACATCCATTTTGTCCACGTTCATCCTACACGCACCAAATAACCTCCAAAGTTACTTGTGTAACTTTTAAAACGTTTTTTTTTTTTTTTTTTTTTTTAAAAATACTTGTACGTAAAATGTCTTACCAGAGTTGGATGTTGATTAACATTTTATCCATAGACAACGTTATTTCACCGCATCCTGGAATAGGAGTGGTCAATTGGCCTCGCGTTTCCGTGTACAGAATGATTTCATGATCATCTATCTATCTAGGACTCTAGAGCCTATAACTGCAATACATTTTCCAATATATCCTCCTGAGACCTGAAGTTTAATGGTGTGTGCCTTGTCCTTTCTCCTCACCGTTTCTCTTTTTTCGTAACTCATAACTATTCAACTTGATCAGGAAGTAGTTTGCCAAAAGAGTAATACGCAATGGTCCTCATATGAGGATCTTACAAGGAAATACACACAGTTTAGTTTGGGGGAAAATGTGATGTCCTCTCTGGAGGACATCGGGGTCTCAGGAGGATATTACAGTTTCTCATGGGCTAACGTGGATATCGTCAGTTGTCCACCAACTGGAGATGGTGCCCTGGTCTCAGTATTTAAGTGATAGCTACACCAGTTAAAAACTGCGTATACCGGGAAAGAATTGAGGGCAGCGTGCATTGTTTTGCATTGAAACAGCTTTAAGGTTTAGACTATTGATTAAAATATGACATTGAATCGTTCACCAGATGTATATGGGATTACCTCGCATGAAAACCATGCAGACCAAATGCTAACTAGGAGCTTCTAGCACTTCCATTTTATTACCTAGTGATTAAATAGCATTAAAAATGTATTTAAAAAAAAACAATTTAGGCGGAGTTTGTGGAGCTTTGTTGAGTCTGGCACCCGAGCTGGATTTTCTCAAAGCCTCGGAGCATCACTATTACCTGTACAAATTACAGTAAGTCTCCCTCACCTATTCTAAAGGCCCGAGTGTGTGTCGGGTTTCGGGATGCATGAAAGACACCCAAAGCATTTGACCACATATACATGAGCATGCTACATTAGCACAAAGTAATATTAGCATCACGCTGGGGGGGTGACCAGGGAAAGATATAGAACGTATCTGTGATACAAGAACTTGGACTGAGGTTATTGTGAAAGCTGACGAGAGAAGACTGGTCTTCCTGAAGCTATGTTTTTGGGTTGTCTTTTTTTTTTTGTTTCAAAACGTGTACATGGTTATCTGGAAAATATTATCGTATCAGAGTCTTACTAAGGGGGATGGTGGAAACATGGTGACTTCATATCATTCATGATTTTTTTTAAAATTTTTTAAATTTTATTTATGAGGTCCATTTTAAGAGAGCGAGACTGCCTTGATTGAACTCGTTTGCCTCGGGGTGCGTGTTGACTGTTGTGCAAGCAAAGCAGTCTGTCAGTATGGGCTCTCGGAGACATGTGGACATGTACAGTATGTATATATTCTTTTCAGCATGTGTGCTATTATCTATGTATATGCTATCGAGATTATATTGTGTTCTCACCTAACATACCAATCACAAAGCTAACTCTAGGCATCGAACAGCGAAGGGACGACAAGTAGCGTCCTTAAATAATTGTGAGGTCGTAGGAAAAAGTTTAAAAACCTTAATGTCGTCACTAGTACCGGGCTAAATATAGAGCAAATGTATTCCTCACGCAGAAGCGTTTTGCTGTTTGTTAGTGCTGTTGCGTAAAGCTGAATCAGCCGAGAGCTTTCATCAGTCACAAGTGGAATTATAAATAACTACAAATAACACACTCACACTGGTAACGTACTCAGAGCAGGAGCAGATATGGTTCCTCGGGTGCTCTCGCTAAGGTCTTTGGGGATGATTCAGTTCTTCTGCAGTATGAAGGACAAAAAGCTTTTACTCTAACAAAAGCAGTTTTCTGAGACAACCATATTTTTTGGACTATAAGACACATGTGTATCCTTATACATCATATAAGCAACACCATCTATTACTGACGTAGTTCTCGTACTCTCTGCTGGTTGTTGATTTATGTTTATGACAGTCACATTTCAGAAAACGGTCCCCACCTCGTTTTTTTTTTTGTTGCATTTTTAGGTACATGTGTGTGTAACTATACGCCGATATTTGTAATGTAGTATTAGGAAGGGTGTGTATCTAATTACGAGTACGTGTTGACTCGGCTCGTGTAGAGCCGTACAATAATAAGTCTAAAATCATTTCTTTTACACGCCCGCCTCAGTTCGTTTTCAGCCGTCCACATCACGCCAGTAGTGCAAAAAGAATAGAATGGGAAATACCTGGTTGTTCAGTGTGGACCTGAATAATTCGTAGAACGACGTCAGTAATAGCTGCACTGCACTAACGTCTGCTTATTTTTATAATACATAAATACATTTATTACAGCCAAATGATACCTGTAAGATCTCAATAAGTGTATCACTTGTAAACAAATTGAGTTGACCTCAATTCTGGGCAGCTCCGATAACTATAACTCAGCATTTGAAACGTTAACTGTGCACCAACCGCCACTAGGGTACGCTGTAACAACTGTGTAAAGAAAAATAATAATAATAATAATAATGTGGCTTCGTTTTTGTGACCTACAGCACAGCAGGGCAATTTTCTCAAAAAATAAAGACGACTTTTAGGGTTTGAGCGCGTGTGACTTATAGTCCTGGACATACAGTACTGTTTCATCGACCAGTCAAAACATAGATGCCAGTTTAAGACACATTGACAGCACAGCCTCTGCTATAATCGACAGATACGCCGGACAGTCTTCAGCCTGCAGAATGACCTGAGCGAATGCTAAATAACTGTATTGCAGCGTATCTCTGATATATACGGTGCATTAAAAAAAAAAATAACGTATTCGACTCCATTTAATGCATCGACTGAATTCTTGTGTTCTGTAAAATAATCAAGATGGACCATAGACAAGAAAATTATTCTGGTAATATCCTAGACGGTCTTTGTCGAACGTCTTCACAGATCTCCAGTGAGACTATGGCCTTTAGCCATGAAGTGTTTCAGAGCAAATGAAAATGTCTATAGTGAAAGAGATTCAGGATGTTTTATTGAAGGTCAGCGCATTAATTAATGTCTCCCAGAAAAGAGAGAGGAAAGAAGTTTGCATCTTGAATTCATCATTATAGCTTTCACATGGTTCTAGAGATTTTAATGGGTCAAAAACTAACACCTAAAGGAATGGTTAGGTAGAAAAATATCTAATGCTGTACACAATTTTCCATTTCTTGACATTTACTTGTATGGTTTTGTGGAGCAGTGGGGCTTTGAGGCTCATGTAGCTAACCAGTACTGGAAGTTTTGTCGTAGTCATAAACTTATATGACCACATGCACTTTTTCGAGCTCGCTGCTGTGGTGTAGGACCCGGTGCGATCACTATAACAGATGTGATCGCACCTTTGGGTGTTGCTACAGCTTCAGCTACTCTGTCCCCCAGGTGTTGTCGTATTGGAAAGCCGGTAGTTATGCGGATAAAAACGAGCATAACGATTTTCCTAGTCGCACATATGTGAAGACTAGAGCATTAATTCACATAGAAGATTTCGAATATTACACCCAGTGAAAAATCAAAGACGCACCAATGGCGGTTAGACAACGTGCAAATTGTGTACGTTAGATATTTTTGCTGCGCTACTCCTTTAATGCTCATTGTTGGAGTGTGTTTAGCAGAGGGTTGTAAAGCACAAACCTGTACTGCGCTTACTCCCTGACACTTCCTGACCGCAGGCCTGCTCGAAACATTCGACTACACCTTTAGAAAAGGAGAAAGACGTACACATCATGATTACCATTCTTCTCTCACTCCTCACTTTTTCATTTTCATTCTCATTGTCTCGGGTCTCCAGTTTACCGACCGGGGGTAGAATGACATCTGGCTATGTCTAGAGTCCCATTGACCCTTATTAAAAAACAATGACTCTGTCTCAATGAGATTAATTTATTTTTGTATTTATTTATTAAAATGGAGTAAACCAAATGAACGTCTGTGTTGCGTGGTTTTTTTGGGGTTTTTTTTTTTTGTTATTATTTATCTATCATCAGTACAGTGCACAACATCTTGGCGAGTATAATACTCACTCTTTGGTTCTTTAGAGTTTTTTTTTTGTTTAATAAGAGCTGCACATTAAGCATCGCTCAGCAGTGACTGAATACATTCATAAAGGCATTAAATACCCACCGCACACCTTTCTGTAAACAGATGTTGGTGCAAGCAAAATTCTTTGGTTGCTAGATCAGGTGCAATAAAGCTGAAGTGCAAGGTTATACACTATGTCTCAAATCGCAGGTTTATTTATTAATCAAGACTAATTATGAGTGCCTAACTTATAAGTGTGTATACACTGAGAAATATTTTTTAAAAAGTAGTGCAGTAAAATTAGCCAGGAGTTACAGTATACTGATTGTATTTACTGAAGGGTAACGTATACGTTTGTACATTAACCCACTTTATCACGCACCGTGAAACAGTAAACAGAGGAAGGGCTGGGAGCAAACAACAGACAGGGACAGCAGTGGAGAATGTTTGGCTAAATAAAATGATCATAGCTTGACACTGTATTTTTTTAGCATCATGTGCAATACAGTATCATTTTATCAAGCACAGAATAGTTCGATTTAACAAACCATTCGTTTAAAAGTATATTCCATATACTAATCAATACGAAACACGTTTAATGTGTGCGGTCATAGGATGTGATTTGAGACACAGTGTAATGACATTTAAGAATGTACTGCATAGGTGGTGTGAGTTGCCTGCCGTGTCGCAATGACAACCAGTGTAAGCATCATGTATTATATATGTGCCATTTTGTCACACGAGATATATTTAAAAATATTTAAAATACCACACCTGGGCATATGTATGCATGCTCTGAACACAGATTTACAGGTTAGTGAGCTAGCAAATTAACTTGGGCACAGTTTTTGCCTTAAATTGTCCTTTTAGCTCACAAAACGTGTCTATCCTGCTTTTGATTATACTACAGCAGTCCTCTAGGGGGAGCCACTGAGTCCAGTTGTATAGACCGGTCCAAATTCCTCACAAGCGTTCAGGCATGATTGGGCACCCCCGTACCTCACGGTGCAACAGCAAACTAAGTTCTTAATCATTACAGGTGATGGCGTAGTGAACCAGCTGGCTGATGCCACAACGCTGTGTCTGTTTCTCTCCGTCTCAGGGTTATGAGCGAGGGAGCTCAGCGGTCTGGGTTCGCTTCACTTTCTGTAAGAAACAGAATCAGAGCTACTGAAATCACCCAGCTAATGCTTAACAGTAGGAAAAAACATACAATATACACAGCATAAATGTATATAATAATATAATATTATATAATACATTAAACTGCCGGTTTATCAGGAACACTTTGCACACAATTATTTAGTATGGCTCTATATGATGTGTCAGTACTCCCTTAAGTCTGTAGCTAATTCCTACCTGCTGTATACCAGACATCTGATGCTATTTAGGTGACATTATAAGAATGCGTGTATTGGAAAAGCAACACTCCTGTGTGTACTGTGCTATGTGTGATAGAATGCATGACTGTGATCTGTCTGGTACAGTGGGCTGGCCTTTATTAACCATCTGTACACAGGAAGACATCCTTGTTTTTGTAAATAAGACAATACCAGGGAAAATTTAAATATATATATATTCTCACCCCTGAAGTACAAATGTAATTAATATGATACTGACTCAAAGGACTGTCAGAGTTGTGGGGTGTGGCTGGCCACATGCGCAGGCAGGAGGCAGCAGTGCAAGTAAAAGGGTTTA
>JAQMCW010000002.1:20235081-20245720 GCA_030068335.1 Chrysichthys cranchii
AAATACAAATAATTTCCCCCCCTCAACAAATACAAATACAGATACAAATACCGGCTGCGTCCTACACCCCTAATATACATACACACACACACACATACATACACACACACACACGCCTGATAGTAGCCCGTTCCTTGATCATAGTCACCTAAGTAGTAGCCTAGTCCTAGAGGAATGACAGTAGTCACCCTAATTTGGCACACCTCTTGCACTTTCACACCATCTCCTATAGTAACCCAGCAAAACATATCCCTGCTGACACACACTGATAAACCCTATGGAGCAGAGGCCACCACCCTACACCTAGAATCCAGTTCCACCCACACCTTAAGCACCTGATTTGCCTCATAAACCTCCCTGAACACCTTGATCAGCTGAATCAGGTGTGGTGGACATGGAGGTGGGAATCAGCTTCGACCTGAACACCACTGAATTCTGATCTCCAGGATTCTCAAGCCTTTAAATTAACATTAACAAACATATTCCCCCACTTTAAAACTTCAGGAAACGTTGCCTAGAACACCCATAAACAGGTGTCCCAAGGACAACAAGCGAATTGCACACGGCTCCCTTGATAGGCGCACTACGTAGGGTGTAAAGCGACCAGGTCCCATGCCCTACGTAGTGCACTTTTGATTGATTTTGGCATTTGCCTGAAGTTCTGTCAGATAAACTGAGAGCTGTCACTTGTGAAGCGTCCTCCGACTTGAGTTTTACGTGTCATCAATTAGGCTGTTTGTCAATTAATTAATTAATTAATTGGTTGATTAATTGACGGGTTAAATAATTAATTGATTAATGAGTGTGTTAAAAGTACAGTGTGGTACCTCTGGGTGGTTTTGTGTCCTGTCCCGGGCTATTTCTCCGATGTAGTACTGCTCCAGCCACCGTCGCGCGTTCTCCGAGTGCCGGTGCGGAGGTCCGTCCAGCTGCCCGCTGATGTCGCTCCCGGAGCGGCTTAAGATCAGCGCCTCTCCGCCCGGGTGCATCCGCAGGAAGCTGGTCACATCGTACACCCGCGTCCCCACCAACACCCAGCATGACTCCTTCGTGCAGTGTCTCGCTACTTCTTTCTCCGAGAAGTAGCGGGTGGACACTGAGGAAGACATTTTTAATATATATATATATAGATATTTTTTTTATATATATATATATATTTATATATATATATATACGTGTGTGTGTTTATATATATATATATATATGTATAATAAAAAAAAAAAAAATAAAGTATATCCAGGTGTTTGGTGAGATAAAAACTGGAGCTCCCCTGCGAGGTGTCCAGCCAAGCGCTTCTGGCTTCTGATTTTCTCCAGAGTCACTTCTTGGCAACCAGCTTATTAGTATCTCATGAATAATTCATGAGCCAGAACTTGTTGGGGCTTGGTCCGGCCACAGGCACCTGTTCGACGCAAAAAAAAACCCAAAACAAAACAAAACTTTATTTGAATTTATATACACTTATTATCTCTTTAAACTATGCTTATTTAGGTTTCTTATTTGTATTATTTCTAAAAAAAAAAAATAATAATAATAATAAAATAAAAATTAATTTCAAAAGGAGGTCTCGTGCATATGCTAGACTTCCGGTTTGGGGCATTTCCGGTTTGCGTCTCTTCAGTGCTACCTGCTTCAGCAGGTGGAGTGATAATAAACCGAAAACAGCACTCACCTAAATTGACCCAGTTTCCTTTTGGCTTGTCTGTTCGCTGAGTTTTTCCTCCATGATTTTGCACAGCTGAAACATTTTTAACCCTCACACTGACTCGTCAAGCACCCCGAGATTAAGGCTGATCATGGCTGACACAAGAGCGCCCTCCTTGACCAAAACAGACGCGTGCCAGATTAAAGTCAAAAACCAAAACAGCCGCAGGCTCTGTTGTAGCCTGATGTGTTAGTTTACAACCCTTTTCCTGCATATCTTGTGTTTTCTGTGCTCCTAAGTCCCATGTTTTAGTTAATCAGCTAATTGAACAACACTAGTTTCTTGAGCTGAAGAACAGGAGAACCACAGGCGGTACTCCAGGACCTGCAGAGCTCCCAACACACAGGTTCCTCACTTTGGTCCTGGAGTAATCTCTTTCCTATATGTTTTAGCGGGGTTTTGTTTTTCCCTGCTCGCAACACATCTGAATCCATACACAAATTAACTTTAAAAAAACAAAAAAACTATGTAGGACAGGAGGTGCTCCAGGATCAGGGCTGGGAGCGTGGGCCTTACACCAGGATCAGACTTCAGAATATAAATTTTGTTCTTTCATGCAGGGCATCATGCCAGACCAGACATGTAGTGCTGTAAAATTCTTGCCAGATATTGGTCAGGGACCCGGCAACGCTACAAGTTTTACCTGACCAACTATCGTTCACGTTTTTGTGTGTCATCAGGAGTGAGGGTGGAGAAGCTGTGAATCATGGCTAGGGAAGGAAAGTCATGGAACCTGTTGTAGGAGTTGCCAAACTACGTGAGAACAATCTGACACCCTAAAAAAACTGGATTTTTTTCCGTTGGCGTTTCGTCAGTCGTCCCAGGTGCCACGTCGCTGTTCTGTGCTGTTTTTTCTGTTTTTTGATTAGGTCACACTACAAGGCCCATTCGTAGTTCCTGACTTTCATGTTCAGGCCCGACACAGTCCTGAGTTCATGTCGTCTGGTCCCGACGTTAGAGGGAAGGTTCACTGTGTATCAATATAAAGTTATTCTATCCTGATGGAAGTGGCCTCCATTTCGTCGACAGGGCATGAGGACTTGCTGAACAGTCTGATAAGGATGAACATGATAGAAATCTTAAGCTATATGTCCTCCACGCTCATCTAATCTCAACCCAGCTGAACACCTGTAAGAGATTTTGGAGTGATGTGTTAGAAAGCGTTCTCCACCCCCATCATCAAAGGAACAATTGGAGATCATCTCTGGAAAGAATGGCGTTCATTGCTCCAGTACATATCCAAATTCCAGAGACTTGTAGAATCTGTGCCATGGTGCATGAAAGCTGTTATGGTGGCTTGTGCTTGGCCAATACCCTGTTTTCTCTTTTTAATGTTTAACTCAGAAATTTAAAAAAGTTGCTTTACTTTATTTTGATAAAAAGTAATATACTACAAGCCGTGCCATCACTAGACTGAATTTGCCAAGCACTAGGCTGTAAGACTTGAATGGCTTTTGTCCCTCATGTCAAGTTTATGGAGAGGAGCACCGGGGTTGGCTGGTTATAAAACAGTAAATAAATCACCAAGTTTGTAACAAGACTAACAAGTTTGTTAAAGTGTTTCTAGTATTGTATGTAACCCATGCGCTCGCTATATGATTACTTCTACAGTTATCGATCCCTTTAATACGCCACTTCTTAATCAAGTACGTTTGCGACAGTGAATAAATGAGTCAGCGGTCTATTTAAAATATGACAAAGTAAGTGTATCGTTACGAGTGGTTGAATTTTTCTTTGACTTTCAATCATCGTCTAGTAATGATTAGGTAACCTGACACACGCACACACACACACAAACACAGATATTTCTTTTTTTCTTTTTCTTTTTTATCAGGTGACATAACATTAAGCAGTACAGTTTTCTTCTCAAGGACTGCATGAAGTCCTGCATGAGGAAAATATATGAAATACATACGAATAAATATACAGATTGAAGTCCCTCTCACGTATCACATGACTTCTACATAGCTTTGCTCTCAGCATATCTACTAAACATACCAACCTGTGGCATCATTAAGGACATTTCAACGAACAGGCTGTGTAAAGTTTAAGTTTCTGCTTCTGACATCATCCAGTTTCGCCCATCAAGGTAAACAGCTTTCGCGTGCAAATGGGCCTTGCAACACATCACTGTACTCCAGTTTCACCTCCAGGCTGCAGTATTAGTCAGTGAAATCAGTCTGTTAATGCCACAAGGCACTGTGATCAAGCGCGCGTCCGCAGTCGTGTGATTTAACGTTGGCAGAAATGAGTTGCAACAGAACAAAAGTAACTGCTAATATTCTTCGAAAGAAAGATTTGGTGTTCCAGTGAAGCTGAACAATACTACAGGGTAAAGGTATGCAGATCCGCTGAGAGCAAAGCACCATGATAAAGAGCTCTGAAGTGGGATGGAAAATGTCACAGAACCTGTTCTGTGAAAAACTCCAGAGCTATTTTAAGTTAGAGGAGAAAAACATCCCTGCAAACACATTCCTCCATTAATCTAATCATATGGTAAAAATGGCAAGAGCCGTCTACAGCTGACAAATTTTGCACGGAAATTTTAATCTAATGCCTTACTTAAAATCCACATCAACCCCAGTGGAGTCATAGCTAGGTCTTTGAGTTCATGTGGCTACTTTAGAAATTAGAGAACAGGTTCAGGAAAATAAACGGTAATGAAAGAACCAAGTGTCAGTTTAACTAGCTGTACGTCGTAAATATAGATGCACCCAAAAAATGTATAGACACTTCAACAGTGGTTATCTATGCTCGTTTTTTAAACGTTTTTTAAGTGTGAAACATGACTTACGGTTATCCTTTGACGTCTATACAAGTTTAGTAACACAGCTTTTATGCAAATATAATTCATGTTGAAGTTTGTATACAGTTTTTGGGCCCATCTGTAGATCTGTGGCTGTAGGGCAAGTTCTGTAAACGTTAAAAAAAATTCTAGTTTCAATAAGTATGAGAAAAGCTAGCTTGCATGCTGCGATAA
Organism: Chrysichthys cranchii; assembly: GCA_030068335.1. Lineage (NCBI taxonomy): Eukaryota > Metazoa > Chordata > Actinopteri > Siluriformes > Claroteidae > Chrysichthys > Chrysichthys cranchii. The sequence goes on from JAQMCW010000002.1 coordinate 20,239,767, forward strand.
GGGATTGGTGTAATTAATTAGTGTCTGGTTTGACTAGATTTGTCCTTCTCTAGCTGTGCAAAGGTTAGGTTTAAGGCTAGGTTTAAGGCTAAAACACATCCTGAATGAGAGAGCAATTACTATTCAAAGGGATTTCAAATTTTAACCCTGAAAAAAAAGGATTGCCATTTAAGTGCAAAAGGCATGAAATTGATTGATCTCCGGGTTGTACAGTATTTATGCTTCTAACGCACATTTTTTCAACTTAAGCTTGACATGTGACAAAAAAAAAATGTGGCTGTTATTGCAATTTTGTGTCTTAAAAAGAAGCCCTCAATTTTGTAAAATAAAAAAAAAAATAAATAGAATTCTGCCACTTGAAATGTAAATATATCGGAACATGTATAAAGAAATTTATAACGCCACATTAAAGACAGCCAGGATCATCAAAGCCTGTCATCTCATCAGCTAAATGTAGTAAAAATATATTACTTGTTTGAAATTCACAACAATGTTGACAGAAAAAAAATACCCTCAGAAAAAATACTAAACTGTTTTGCACTTGGCGCCGGCGGGGAACACTATTTTACACCTTTACACAAGAGGTGCACCTTTATTAAAGTGCCATTAATGTACTTCAAATTACAGTGAACCCCCCATCTATCGGCGGGGGGGGGTGTTATGTTCCGCCCCTGCCCCCACCCCGCGACAGGTGAAATCTGCGAAGTAGCACCGCCACATTTATTTTATTATTTATATATATATTAAGGCTTTAACCTTTTCCACACTCTTATAAACACGTCCTATGCTCTTAAACACTTTCTACACTCTTAAACATACATCATTTTAACAACATATAAAATCCTACATGCGTACTTACTGCCGGTGAGGTCACTTCCTGTTTACATCCTGTTTACTAGCTGAAGCGGAAGTGGCGTACACCGCCACTGTGTATTCATCCACTGATGAAATACAGTGCATACTTCGACATATTTCAATTTAAATGTTCTTTTAATGTTTGAATTAACATTTTTTTTAAATTATATTTTACAGTGTATATTCCAGAGTCCCGCGAAAGCCGAAAAATTCCGCGAATCAAAATTTGAAAAGCCGCGATGCACCGAACTGTTATATTGCGTGGGTTCACAGGTATGTTTGCATTGCCACATAAATGATGCACACTCCAGGTTCAGAAGATGTCCTCAAAAACTCAAAAAAAAAGTTCTTGAGAGAGGTGTTATTCGATTAGAAATCAGAAACACACACTGGGAAACAGGCATAAGCGCCCCGACCGGTCAGTCAAAGTTGAAACAACAGAACGATTCAAAAAATGCACTTATTACATAGTGCTGTTTATCTCGTTCACTGATATTTTAGTAAGCTGTGTTTTTTGGTTTGTATTTCTTTTAGCACATCATAGTTGGCTGGAAAGCCGGTAAATCCTGAATCTCGAAGTCTGCCAGAACATGCTTGGTTTAGTTTTTAACTAATCTTTTGCTTTGGGTCTAAACAGTGGAACCTGTACTACTGCACTGCCCTTGTTTGAGTTTAACCGTATGTGTGTTGATACAGCTAACAGCTCATTGTTCCTGTGAAATGAGGAACGATGGCTTTTTTTTTCCCCACACCTGTTCATAAGCTTCCATTTCCTCATTGCTTTATATATATATATATAGGCTTTTTGCAGCACTGACAAGACCTCATCAAAATCTCCTACGCTCACCAAACTCAAGTCGTACTCATGCCTCAGCAAATCACTGCCATTCAGGTTTCTTAATTTGGCAGAAGCTTTTATCCAAGTGAAGCTAAATATAATCCACCAATCATTATTTCAGATTTAGGGTTTCCTCCCATTTCACAAAAACGAGCCAGGAGATGGGTTGGCGAGATGAATGTGTGGATGTGTACGTGTGGGGGCGTGCCCTGAGACGGGCTGATTTCTCATCCATGGTGTATTTCTATCTCATACCCAGTTTTCTCAGGATAGTAAGTGTTTAAACGTACAAGTTTAATTACTATAGGTGATAAAACCTTACGTGTAAACCTGTGCCTCAAACTGCATCTTTAAGGCCCACCGCTTTACCATTCTTACTGTAGTATGATGGGATAAAGCACTTACTAAAGATGAAGGAATAAATATATTGTGGTTGGGAATTTTCCGGTTATTTTGTAATTGGTCTGGAGGTTGATGTCGTCGGTGTCACTATCAACTCTCCGCTATTTCCACTTCCTGTGAAAATACTGTACAATATTCATGTTTTACATATGTTTCCATTTCTTGTTTGGCAGACGCTTTTATCCAAATCAGCCTACGAGGAGGGAAATCCAATCCAATCGAAGAACAGACATGAATCGTTTGGCGTTATTAGGTCCACTTAAGCAGGATTTTGCCACATGAAAGTCACTCCCTTTCCAAGCATGTATTAGAATGTACGGTGGCTGTCAGGTGCCACCTTCCAAGTACTAACATTCACACCCCGTAGCTTTTTCTCATGCTAAATAATAAGCAAGATTCTCCATTTTTCAAAATTTGAGCTCTCAAACTTGTTAACCAGCACCAGCAAACACTGATTCTGCTCCTTTCTTCTTTCTTCCCTTTCTTTCCTCTTCTTCATCTTCCTCCCAGTGCTTTCTTTGAGATTCATGCAGCGACTTGTAAAAAAGCGAAACATGGAAGGTGCTCCTTAGAGGTATGTCCTTTCTGGGCTACTGTAGCAGTGCAGCATGGGAGCTCTGTGGAGGTGGACCTGCTTTCTAGGTACAGTGAACCCCCGCAATATCGCGGTTCACCTATCGCGGCGGGTTCAGTGCATCGCGGATTTTCAAATTTTGATTCGCAGAATTTTTCGGCTTTCGCGGGACTGTGGAATATAAAATATAAAATAGAATTCTAAAAAAATGTTAATTCAAACATTAAAAGAACATTTCGAATCGAAATAAAACAGTACGCACTGTATTTCATCAGCGGATGTATACACAGTGGCGGTGTACGCCCCTTCTGCTTCAGCTAGTAAACAGGCTGTAAACAGGAAGTGACCTCACCGGCAGTGAGTACACATGTAGGATTTTATATGTTGTTAAAGTTACATCTGTTTAAGATTGTAGAAAGTGTTTAAGAGCATAGGACGTGTTTATAAGAGTGTGGGAAAGGTTAATAAGAGAGTGGGAATGGTTTATAAAGCCTGAAAAAAATATATATATATATATATTTATAAATAATAAAATTAATGTGGCGGAGCTATTTCGCGGATGTCACCTTTCGCAGGGGGGCACCGGAACGTAACCCCTGTGTATATATATTTAAGGGATCATAAAAAACGTACAAAAACGCAACGATTCATAGTTATAGGTAATCATACACTAATGAAAACATATTCTGAATGTTATATTCCGTGTCTGCTAATAGATCATCCTGAATCCTACATACGGGACCTTTAAGGACACATCGGTGGCTCTCAAGCAGTCCTGATATTTGAACACAAATTTCTGGTCTCTAGCACAGATTCTTAATAGATGAAATAGTACTTTTAGTCACACACACCCCCCCCCCTCCCCCCCACACACACACAAATTTTCAGTAATAATTGACTAGTCCCTTGAAAGGAAAGAAGTTCATGTATGACTTGATAACTAAAAACCAAGCATAAATGTTTCTAACTGTAAAACCAGGAAGTGATGTTAACGATCCACAGAATGTCAAATCCACATGTGCGTCGAGGGAAATCCAGCTTTGATGGTTTGAATAAAGTAATAAATACATGGCTTCCAGAATATTTGCCCTGTTGTTCTTAAAATGAAATCTATGGTCTGTCATAAGGGGGGTGGGGGGATGGGGGGGTCCTTGTATATTTTTTATATTCTAGAAGGGAAGAGCCCCTGGTCCAGGAAAATGGACTTGTGGTTTTATCCTGTAGACGTTATAAACCACATTGTCTTTTCATTTTGTAACTGACAAACTCCCAGTGATGGGTTCATGTTGCTGTGACTGACAGGATCACGAGTGACGTCATGCGTCCCACCCAGACAACACAACCTGTTTTGGTCTCCTGTACTCCTGGATGGCTATGGCATCTTTAGGATTAATCTCCCATTAACGGGTGAATGATTTTTATCTAATGCCTCTACAGAATAGAATAATTGCACTAAACGTCACTGTCGTCAAATTCATAATTACACATTTTGCACGAGTCACTTGCAAAATGTGCAATAATTCAAAATTACATTTTGCACGAGTCACTTGCGTCACTAACAACCAAAAACATCATAATTGTGTGACGACTTATGGTATTAAAATGGACGAAATGGACGCACTAGTGCGTAGCTAACGAATGCATCACGTTTTGCTCTGGAGGAAGGCAAGCTGCTCATCAGCTTTAGTTGTCCTCCACTGATGTTTTGTCCCGTTCCTGGTCCTGGTTGATGATGTCAGCACTCAGTGCATGCATATAAGATAAAAGCCCCATGAAATCCAGTCTGAGCGTTCTCATTCAGGTTGCACAGAAACAAACTGGCTGCGTATCTAGGAAGACATCTAAAACTCAACTCAAATCGGATTTGAAAAGATCCACGCAGCACGAAAAAGATCAGATCTGTGTCACATTAAGGCAAAAAAAATCATATTTGAGTCACTTCACCCTGGTACAGCCTGTAAACATAGCCATGAAGAACCTATGCGCAGGTCATTCTTCTATAGAAACTGTTTTGTTTCTAATCTGGTAACACTGAGATTCCCCGATCACAAAATATCTATCCTGTGACCTCCACATACTTCTTTTTTTCCCTGTAACTAACTAACTGAAATCTCCAACTCGAGGCCTACCAGCCCCTGCTTGCACCCGTCCTCCACCGTCTTCCATCCCACAAGGTCCAGCAATTTGTTTATATCCATCCTGTGCTAGTTCTGCTCCCACAAGCCTCTCGCTCCCACTCAGATTTTTCTCTTGCTATCCTCGGGGTAGCCTCGCAAGCCAGACTTCTAGCTCATACAAGAGATAGAGATAGATTTGGTAGTTTTTATTACTTGTGTAATGTGGCCTAGAACTGCCAGATTTCACAGGAAGCGGTATTGAAACTGATATCGCAATTGTCCAATTACAGAGAGTTATTTCTGGTGGACTTGACGCATGGGGAGATGGTTAAAAAAAAAAAACCCAGAGAAACTATTTCAAAACCAGCCATGCAACAGCCTTTAAAACACATGCTTCAGACATGCTGCAGAGAAACCCTGGCTTGTGAGAATAAAAGAAAAGCAACCAAGTAAACTGGATAATCCTACAAGCCCATAAGTACAAGGGTTTTCCTGTAACCCCAGGGGCAAACATAGACGTGTATCTTGATTTGCCATTTACTGCTTCCAGTATTTTACCGTCAGGTTGTCATGGACTTCACAAAACCTGTCAACTCCCACTTTTATATGATTCTCTGAAATGCTGACTGTTGTCACTGTTTGTTTGCACATCAAACTGAGAATAAAATGAAAGACAAATATGCAAAGGTGGGGATGACCAGTGGAAAAAAACCCACACCTTTGCATAGGTGTGATAGATGGAGCCAGATGAATGTACAGTTTTCATCAGGACAGTCAGTCTGTGGGTAGAATATTTGACCCTGCTGGTATACCGAGGCTTACGGGAGTCTAATCCTGGCAAACTGATAAATGACTGTTACCACCCTGGTAAAAAAAAAAAAATTATATATATATACACTGTATTTTAATGTATTAAAAATGTACTCTAAGTTTATGTAGTACATTTTTATTTTTTGTACTAAATTTCTGAGTCAAAAAATATACTACAAATACACTAATTATAAGTATATTTCTGTCTCAGTAATAATTAAGTGTTTTAAATGTAAGTACATTCATGTATACTAATACTTAAATTGACTTTTAGTGCATTTATATGAAGTATAAATATGTTCCAAGTAATATTAAGTATATTTTTAGAGCATTTTGAAAAGTTGTACTTAAACATACT
>JAQMCW010000002.1:20276196-20291150 GCA_030068335.1 Chrysichthys cranchii
CTGTGGGAGGAAACCGGAGTACCCGGAAGAAACCCACACGGACACGGGGAGAACATGCAAACTCCACACAGAAAAGCTCTCAGGTCGACCCCGGGGATCAAACCCAGGACCTTCTTGCTGTGAGGTGACAGTGCTGACCACCACACCACCGTGCCGCCCATGCAAAAGCATTTTTATATGATTTCTTCACTCAACGATGCAGTAATCCTTAGATTGCTCGATTACTAAAATAATCACTACAGCTGAAATACAGATGGTCTAAACCAGGGGTCACCAACCTTTTTGAAGCCAAGAGCTACTTCTTGGGTACCAATTAATGCAAAGGGCTACCAGTTCGACACATACTTCTGAAATAACAAATTTGCTCAATTTACCTTTGTCATTTTCAAATTCACACCAATGCAAAGGTGATTAAAAAAAATAGCAACAAAAAAATTAGATGCAGCTCACTCGTAAGTGGCGCTATGGTGAAGTATTTTTAGAACAGGCCCGCGGGTGACTCATGTGGTCCATGTGGGCGACCTGGTGACCGCGGGCACCATGTTGGTAACCCCTGGTCTAAACTGAGCACACTACACGACCAAAAGTATGTGTACACCTCACCATCACACCCGTATGTGAATCTTACCAAAACGCTGGCACAAACATGAAAGCACACAATTGTACAGAATGTCTTTTGTATGCTGGAGCATTACAATGTCCCTTCGCTGGATCTATGATGCCCAAACCTGTTCTAGCCTGACAATAAGCTCCGTAAAGGCACAGTTTCACGACGTACGAGTGGAAGAAAGCCAGCGTCCTGCACAGAGCTCTGATCTCAACCTTTGGGATGACCTGGAGCGCAGATTTCACCTCAGACCTCCTGACCCGACATCAGCGCCCGAGCTCACTAATGCCCTTGTCGCCGGATGATCACAAATCCCCACAGCCACGCTCCAAAAATCTAGTGGAAAGTCTTCCCAGAAGAGTGGGGCTTATTATAACTGGAAAGGAGGACTAAACCTGGGATGGCATGTTCAGCAGGCACACGAGACGGACGAGTCGCTCAGGGTTTCTTACCTCATATTATCGATCCAGCAGTCGATGGCCACAGGCACCAACAGCTCCAGGTTCAGCCACAGCGTGAAGTACTCAACAGTCTTCTTATAGCAGATGTAATGAACGACGCTGGGTTTATCGAGCTTAGCCTCCAGCTGGTTCCCGAGATCGCCTGGAACTGCAGAGCAACAAGAAGACTCGGGTGAAATGTCAGCTTGCAGCCATTCACAGAGAGGCTTCCAGGAAGGCTACTTGTTAAGAAGTACTGCAACATTTAACACAACCAGCACGATTTCTAGCATATTTCTTGCACAATCACAGACAAGCCTAAAGGTAGCCGTTATACACATCCCTACACAGTTTTATCTACGTGGACACCACCTGGTGCTTCAAACTTGTTAATATGTGATTGTTCATTTCAGATTACAGGATATTAATTGTTTAGAGCGACTAGCCATGCGGCGAATACTAGATGCCAAAGAGTTTGTATTGTGGGTCAGTCTGAGGGTGGACTTAGCCAGCATATGATTGCACAAAACCTTGGGATTCCTCTTGAACAGTCAACAGAGTGATTGTACAATTCAAAAGGAAAGGAAAGGAATCAACAGCACCCCGCTCAAATCAACCTGGGCCCTCGGACAGGGGTCTTCAGACTGTCGAGTGGATTGGTGGAAAAAAATCCTTGTTGTAAGGCTGCTGATGTTGTTAATAATAATAATAATAATAATAATAATAATAATAATAATAATAATAATAATAATAATCATATTATTATTATTATTATTATTATTATGTGTTATTTGGCAGACGCTCTTATCCAGAGCGACATGCATTTCTCATTTATACAACGGAGAATTTTGAGGTTAAGGGCCTTGCTCAAGGGCCCAGCAGAGGCAGCTTGGCGGTCCTCGGATTTGAACTTCTGACCTCCCGGATCAGTAGTCCAACGTCTTAACCCATGAGCTACCCCTGTCCCCATGTTGCAGAGCGACTCCAAGTGAGTCGGAGTACTTCTCTGAGGGATCTCCATCCACTTGGCTACTATGTCCGAGGAACTAGAAGAAAGTTTCTGGAAACAGATTTCTCAAAAATCGAAATGTTTGTGCATTCTGTCAGTTCGGTTGATTATTTTCCAATGTGTCATCTCATTTAAAAAAAATAAATAAATAAATAAATAAATAAATAAATATTTTTTTAAAAAGGCATGTCGGGGATTTTTGTTTTATTTTTTAATCCATTTAGAGTTATGTCAGTGTTGTGACTTTTCAATAACCAAATTAGTAGGAATAAAATGGGGGAAAAAAAGAAAAAAGGAAACCGAGAAGCACAAAGCCCTCCGTCCTAAAGCCTTTCCTGTGGTGGAACGCTTCGGCTCTGCTCTAGAAAACTGATCAGCTCCTTCTGAACAAACAGCACTGAGAACTCAACAGCGCTGCGGCGTAAACAGATTTATCGCACGTCTTTACGTTTATCTCTATGCGCGTTCACATCCAAGGACGTCGACGAGCAGTCTGATAAGAAGGCCGTCTCCTTTTATCGACTGACGTTCGATCGCTACAGAAATCCTGGTCATGCGGTTAAATATCTTCAAGATGTTTCGGAACGTCAGGTGATCGGGTTTCTCGGCGTCCTGACGTGGCAGATCTGAAACGAAGCGTCGGGATAAACTCCGTTTGACTCCCCCTGATTGTAGCCCGTGTTCAAACAGTGGCTCGTGTGCTTGTTGAACGTTAGATAAAGTGTTCCAGATATCTCCGTTGACTTTTGGTTGAAACGACCAGTTGCGGTTTGACTTCTCAGCACGGAATCTTTATCGTCAGCGCTGCCCCTTTTCTTTTCAAAAACCGCAAATCTGTTTTAAAGCCGTTTCCTCATACACACCGTTTTGTGCGTAATGCAGAACGCGTGCACGCTTCTCTTTTGGGACAATTCACTCTGTCAGCAACAGGCCCTTGAATATATTATAAAAAAATAAATAAATTTAAAAAAAGGGAATAAGGAAAGCAGAAAATAAACATATGAAGGAACAATTCTGAAACAGGGAAGAATGTTGTACAGAAAAATACCACATTTCTCTTATATAATAAAATCCCGAAGATGAAACATTGTCCAATAGCGTAACGTAGCAACCAATATAACACTCAGACTTCCGATACTAGTACGTTTTTATTTAAAATGACTCAACACCGTGCTTCTCTCGTATCTTAAATTACGCATGACGACTCTGATGAGCATCGCTGTGCAAGGGATTCTTTCACGTCCCGTCAAGTACAAGCAAACATATTCGTTCAGTCATTCGCAGTAACGGCATTAACATGTCCTGAGTCATGGCGGACCCACAGATTCTGCTTTCCTTCGGTTTCTGACAGTTTGACAGGAAGCAGGCTGAGGAGCACGGATGAAACCCAAGCACCCTGCTGCCCCATCGTGTCTCACCACTTAAAATTTATTTATATTACATATTTTCACCTGGATTTGACAAAACGCAAGCGTTCAAAACACCGGCCCTATGTGGCAACTTACAGGAGAAACGCTCGCTGAAAACTTGTGTTTAACCCAGACGTGGAGGAGCAATTCGTGGTTAATTCACGTCCCAGAGAGATAGGAATCCTCCAGCTATGCACGGCCAAAACAGGCCACGCTCTCAGGGTAACAGGGAGGATGGACTGTGTCTCCAAGATCAATCACAGCCACACCATCAGTCTTGGGTGTGTCCGCAAATGTATGCAGAAGAAACCGAACAGGGCTTCTACATCTCCAAGGGTTTGTTACGCCATTAAGTGATGTGTGAGCAGCAGACGCCGGGTTCATGCGTTTTAAAAGGAAGCAGATCCTTCGCCCTGGCGTGTTGGAAGAGATCATATGACAGACCGCTGACTGGTGGACGGGTGGGTGGGCGGGTGTCGGAAGGTGAAAAACATGGGGGGGTTGAGAATTATTTAAACAGAAAAACAAGTTTGATTGCTTTTAAGGTGATCTCAGGTTGCAAAATACCCAGGTGAAGTGGTGCATTTTTTGGTTTTTGCTTGTTTTTCATGCGAGTGTTTACCCTAGAAATAATCAACATACAGAACAATAAAACAAAATATCAGAAAACAATACTAAAACGCTAGGATTGGTTCTGTACGCATTTAAAAACGCCCGTGAACATCCACAGGGTTTGTTTGACCGTACTTCATATCGATCTGGACACTACCACTTGTGACCGTTATAAATCTATGGAGTTGTAGATGGGATTATTAAAGCTTATATTAATCAAGTGCTCACCTATTACACCATTCACCTCCCTGTGACTCCTCGTTCTGCTTTATTTATCATAGTGGTACCTTGACTTACGAGTGTCCCAACTAATGAGTTTTTCGACATACGAGCCGTCTCTCGGATGATTTTTTGCTTTGAGAGCTAAAATTCAGGATTACGAGTCAGCTTCAGATCCCCCACCGCTAGTTGGCGCTAGTTGGTCTGAAGAAAGTGAGTGCGAAGGACAGTGCTGAGAAGACGAAGTGGATGATGCACATTGAATTAAAAAAAAAAGAAATGATCTAAAAAACATGCCCAAGGTGGGCGTGTAGTCGACTTGGCGAAGCAGGACGAGCGTAGCACTTCTACGATCTGCACCATTCTGAAGCAGGAGTCGTCGATAAAGGCTATAACACCAGCCAAGGGCGTTAAAATCATTTCCGTACTTTCAGACTTTATTCAAAAGAAACACCCAGAAAAAGTTGCACCTGGGCATGCGACGGCGCTATTTAATGCCACGTGCCCTAACGCATTTCAGAAACATTCTGAAAGGGAGGATGAAACACACCTCATCAAACAGGTTTTTATCGAAAATCCCTGCACGTGAAAGTGAGGAAAGCGTGGAGAAAAGCACAAAAATCAGTGAATAAGATTCAGTTCAGCCTTTCTCCTCCTCCTCCGTCAGCATCATCAAGTCATCTGATCTCCAAGGCAAATGCTGTACATTACACTTAATAAAACCAGTTTACTGCAGTACATTCTATTGTATTGTGTTTTATACAATATTTGTTATTTATAAGTACATTTTTCTTATTTAAAAACATGCAACAAAAAAAAATAAATCAGTGTTTTGAGGGGCGGTCCGGAACGGATTAATGCCATTTCGATGGAGAAAACTGATTTGACATACGAGTAATCCGAGTTACGACCTCAAATCAGACTCGTAAGTCAAGGTCCCACTGTATTACTATTTATTTTACTTTTAAGATTCATCCTTATATGAATTATTTATTCCTTGCTCGGCCCGAAGGACTCCCTAGAGTCCAGCATTGTCCTTAATACACCGACCCCACATTGTGCAACACCAGTGAGAGAGACCGTGCTGTCCCTCATGTGACTGGATGTCATATGAGCTGAATCCCCACACAGACACAAGGGTTGGAAAACCTCTTTAACAGTCTAGACATCCTGTTTCCCCAATGTCACCATGTTTGTGTCCCAGAGTCCACCTGTAAAGCCGTGAAAGTGGCTCAGAGTGGACTTTATACATGAGACAATCAGGACAAGCCGCTTCAGCCACCCATATTACTAACAATCCATCATGTAACTTGGTTTTTTTTTCCTTTTTGTCGTTTCTGGAGACTGAACCTAGCTGGCTGGACTCTCCCCAGGTGTCCCAAGTCCTCTGGAACCTTTCTGGGCTTGGTTTAAGCCATGCTACACCACAGGACACTTCAGTCCTCACCTCGTCCAGTCACGCGCTTCCGAAATAAACAAGTCAACAAGTCGTCCTCAGTAAACAAGCCGAACAGGAGCAGAAATATCATGAATTTGCATGGAGAACATACATGTTCCTGTAAATGCATCAACTTACTCAGTACCACAGGAGGTCGGTCCGAGCACGGCTTCCCATTGGGACATTTTAAACTTCTGCTCTGAGCCAAAGAAGCTACACACAGGAACACCAACACCACCAGCGAGAAGAACCCAAGCTGCCTACAAGAAACCATCTTCCAGCGGGCTTCGTCAGGTCCTGCGTCCGTGTTTACATCGTTCAGGAGCAAATTAAAGTCATGGTGGGGGACTAGTACGTCACCAAGCTGCTAGAAAAGAAAGGAGAATTGGTGAAAAGCCGACACTCACACAGACGCCTCGGGGACGCCAGGCTGCTCGGGGTGTTTTTATCACCGAGCTCCGTCAGGCTGTGCTGACGCTCACTGATGACGTTGTTCCAGTGGGCGGGGCTATGAGCACGCAGAATCGCTTGGAAATTAGCCGACGTTTGTTTACTTAGCAGCAGATTTTTCTTTTCTTTTCTTTTCTTTTCGTCTTGTCTTGTCCCATTTCCTTTCCTTCATCTTGTCTTTTCTTTTTTCCTTTCCTTTCTTTTGTCTTGTCTTTTCTTTTCCCCTTTCCTTTCTTTTGTCTTGTCTCTTTTCTTTTCTTTTCTTTTCTTTTCTTTTCTTTTCTTTTCTTTTCTTTTCTTTTCTTTTCTTTTCTTTTCTTTTCTCTTCTCTTGTCTTGTCTTGTCTTGTCTTGTCTTTCCCCCTTTCCTTTCCTTTCTTTTGTCGTCTTTTCTTTTCTCTTGTCTTGTCTTTTCCCCTTTCCTTTCTTTTGTCTTGTCTTGTTTTTTCTTTTCTTTTCTCTTGTCTTGTCTTTTCTTTTCCCCTTTCCTTTCCTTTATCTTTTCTTTTCTTTTCTTTTCCCCTTTTCTTTCCTTTCCTTTCTTTTGTCTGGTCTTCTTTTCTCGTCTTGTCTTGTCTTGTCTTGTCTTGTCTTTTCCCCTTTCCTTTCCTTTCTTTTGTCTTGTCTTTTCTTTTCTTTTCCCCTTTCCTTTCCTTTCTTTTGTCTTGTCTTGTCTTGTCTTTTCTGTGGTTTAAATGGGAAGCAGACACCTTAGAAGCACCGTCAGTGCTATTCAAGCAGCGGCTGTACACTTTCCAAACAGCTCACCAAACACGAAACTTGCACTGTAAGATCACATTAATGCTGTCCTACTTCCAATACTTTAGTGTTTCGAGGGGAACAGGGCATGAACAGGGACTTGAGCAGTAGATTCGACACATAATTTAAGACTAATAATAAACAGATTGTTTGGGTTTTTTTTTTAAATGTTGTGTAATTCACTCACTGAGTCATCTACAGGTTAATATCCTGTTGAGGGGGAAGCTGGAGCCAATCCTAGCTGACTTCAGATGGCGAGAGGCGGGGTTACATCCTGGGCTGGGCACCAATCCGGCGCAGGGCAGGGTGACACACAGAGACAGACAACCATTCACACTTATATCTAGACCTGCAGGCAATTTAGAGTAGCCAATTAGCCTAATGCGCTCTGTGCGTGTCTTGGGGACTGGGGGTGGAACCCGGAGTACCCCGAGGAAACCCCCCATGGACACGGGGAGAACATGGAAACTCCACACAGAAAGGTGCCCAGGTTGACGCCGGGGATCAAACCCAGGACCTTCTTGCTGTGAGACGACAGCAGTAACCACTACACAAACCATGCCACCCCAAATGTTGTTTAGCAAAAACTTCAAATGGTGGAGTGTTGTTTGGGGGTTTTTTTGTTTGTTTTTGGGGTTTTTTTGCAATGGTCACCATGTTAGATTAGACAATCATAGCACCATAAACTCTTGCCATGGTTTAGTTGCGAGACTAGCGACACTACTAAGTTTGACTTGGACCAATCTTTGGTCATGTCCCAGCATGTCACCAAGGAGGAGGGTTAAGAAATTGTCAAGCATGGCTGCAGCAGGAATGTCAATAAACACGTTGTAGGAGTTGTCAAACTAGACAAAAACGCACCAAAAGGTCAGACATACTAGGCTTTTCATTATGATATCGTGGGGTGTCCCTGATGCTACATCCCTGTTCTTTGATTATGTCACACTATAAGGCCTGTTCATCATTTGAGAAGTTCATGTTTGGGCCAGATGTTGAAAATTTATCGCCCACAATGGAATTGAGTCACGATCGGGCTGAAATTGTGTAGTCGGTTCATTTAATGTTTATGAAATGAGTCTTGCTTTAAGCTCTTTATGAAGGTTATCAGCACAGGAAAGTCTTCAGGACAGGGGAGTTTAGGCTTTTGGGTTTCTTAGTAATATGTAGTAATATTTTTTTTAAAGAGACAGAAAGAAAGAGAGAGAGAGAGAGAGAAAGAGAGAGAGAGAGAGAGAAAGAGAATCAGCTATAACATAAGTAAACCCAAGAACTAACATGTTTCTGGAATGTTCCCAAGCACCAAATCTCATTTTAACCCATGAAAATGTGCAACATTTCATACATTAATACCTTCAACATTGTAAATATTGGCAAATCACTGTTGTATAAGCAGAACAACACATTTCAGAGCATGGTGTTATATAAAAATAATATACTTCCCCACCATTATTTTCCAATAACCACACAGTCTGTCATGTGTTATTCCTTGCTTATTTATTCACCTTTATGAAGTACAGGAACATTAGGCTGGAAAACACAGGTCACACACACACACACACACACACACACACACACACACATGCACACTCATTCACTGTCAATCATGTGCAAATGGGAAGGAACCAGAGTACCTGGAGGAAACCCACAGAGCACAGTAACCTGAGTTTAGGATTAATAAGAGTAAAACAGGAACCCGGAGCGCTGACACACAGGACCGCCACGCCTCCTGTAGACGCTGAGTGCAAAGGCTTGCATATATTGAAATGCTAAAATGACAAAACAGGCAATATGAGTTCCATTTCATGTGTTCCTTCATCATCACAAGTAACAAAAAAGGTTTTAAAAAAGTGTTTGGAGGGGAAGGGAAGATCTTGTCTGCACAACACCTCCTAGTGGCTTTACTTATTAATATAGGCTCATGATTGATTTTAGTTGCTGAAATTAGATAAATCTATTTTTTTTTTCATCAAACATTATTTCAACAACTGCTGTTTAATGTCATGACCAGCTTTAACTTGATTAACTTTTTTTTTTTCTTACAAGGTAATATTTAAGTTAAAGTAATTACAATATCACCATGATGCTACATTCAGATTATAATTTTTGGCTCTAGGATAGAGACATCCCAGGATGTTTATATCGAATCTCGTCAGATTCTTCTGATTTGAAGTGTTTAACGTATTTAATCATCTTTTGAAATGCCAGGACATTCTTAGCATAATATATCCTGTGCAAAATAATCGTATTGTTAATATTATAGGATAAAACTTTAAGCATACGAGCAGGGTGTGGTGCCGTGGATAGAATATAAACCTTTGATATATTTTAATACTCTCTCCATTTGTGTGAATTCCGTGACAAAAGAAACTCAATAAAGGTTATTTAGACCAAAAACGCTTTCACAAAAGCCAGCATATGAATGGTACAAATAATCAGACAGTCTCAAGTAGTCATAATATGCTCCTTAAATAAAGGTAAAGAAATAGGGTAGCAAGTTAAGATAAGCTATATTTGAAAATGCACAGAATAAAATTCTAATATGAAAGAAGACATCAAAGAAAATAGTAGCATTTGGTACAGATGGTTAAAGCACAAATAATTAGGATTCCTTCATCGGTAAATGTACATTTTTAAAATATTGAAAAAGTTCAAAGACAATTTCGAAAAAAGGAAGGCCTAGGCGATCATGACGTAACAAAATGTGATGGTTCGGAAATGACTTGGCGATTAGTCTGCTAAAAGAGAATTGTCCATATGACAAGTCATAAAAAATGCAGAATGTTTACTAAAGAAGGTCTTGAGGATCGGTCTGTATTACATTACAGTGAGTTTGTACATTAAGTAAAAAAAAATATAGAATTGGATTGGATGTAGAATTGAGCGTAATTATCACTGTGTTATCATTGTGTATCAAGTGCTGGCTGGACATCATTAGAGGCTTTTTATTCACCACCATTAAGCCTTCTCCTCCTAGCAGTTTTGCCAGCCTAACTGCCTTATCAAGCGCAGAGTGATGAATTTCTTTGGCAGAAAAGCCCTCGTATCCATGGACCACTTCTGGCCACAATTTCTTCCAGCAGGCATTGACAGTCTCCTTCTTCATGTCCATCAGTGCTCTCTGTACATTCACCACGCACGATGTGATGGTGTAATTCTTCCAGTAGACCTTCAGAGAAAAGTCTTCGTCCGTTTCCATGGCATCAACCATATGTTGCAGGGCATTCTTAGTGTACGGTGCCTTGAAGGCCCGGATAACGCCTTGATCCATTGGCTGAATCAGTGGCGTCGTATTTGCTGGCAAGAACTATACTTTCACCCCTTGGAAGGAAAGATCACGGGATGACCTCCGGCATTGTCCAGCAATAAAAGCCTTTTGAACTCAAGGCCCATTTCTGCCAGATAGATCTTTACCTCCGGGATGAAACATTGGTGAAACCAATCAACTGTCAGGAGTTTCGTAATCCAGGCCTTCGGATTGTGCATCCAGTAGACAGGCAGCAGGTTCTTATGCTTGTTTTTCAGGGCCCGCGGGTTTTTGGACTTGTAGATGAGCCCAGGCTTGAACCAAAAGCCCCCAATCATTGCTGCACATGACTAGTGTGACGTGGTCTTTATGAGCCTTAAAGCCCAGGGCTCTTGCCTCCTCCTTCGTGATAAAAGTATGAGACAGTATCCGCTTCCAGAACAGGGCCGTCTCGTCCATGTTGAAAACCTGTTCCAGCTAATATCCGCCTTCTTTTAATGATGTTCTTGAAGGTGTCACCGACATAAATTTCTCCTGCGGCTTCGTCCGCGGAGCCAGCCTCTCTATGGAGACTCACGCAGGCCAAGTTGAATCGCCTGTTGAATTTTTCAAACCAGCCCTTGCCTGCAGCAAAGACACTTTTCTTGCTAGGGGAATCTGCAGAAGTTCCAGGTTGAGGGTCGTCCTCCAGCTCATCCCCGCCATCGGCAAACATTTCATGAAGCTGCTTGGCCTTCTCTCAGATTATATGGGTGTCCATGGGGATGTTCTTCTTCCAGCAGACCTCAATCCAGAGTCCTAAAGCAGATTCCATCTGGACCACAGTCTTATTACAACCACTTACGACTCGTTTGGCACCCTGGTTATAAGATACTGCAGCGGTAGCTCTTATCTTCATGTAGCGAACCATGGACTCGTTAATGCTGTAACGGCATCCTACAGAGGCGCAGCTCCTCCTTTCCTTTAACAAGTCCAAAAGTTTTACCTTTTCGGCGATTGTTAGCATCTTCTGCTGGCGTTTGGGCATGGCCCTGGAAGAAGTAGAAGGTGCAGATAGCTTTTGGGACATAACTAAGAGCTTTACTACCAACAAAAAGCTCAGCGAAACACGTTGATGCTGAATGAGCGAGATGTGAGATGCTGGCTAACACAAACCGGAATGATGCTCTTCGCTTAGTTAATCACCACCCAGGATACTCTAATTAGCCCCACGCTCTGATTGGGTAGCCAGTTAGCCATCGGCCAATGGCCAATGAGGAAGCATGTACTCTACCAGATTAATCCCGCGAATCAGCGGAAAAGCCACAATATAAAATTAGACCAATTTAAATAAAAACCCGCAATAGAGTGAAGGTGCAAGATTTGAGGCGCGATATGGCGAAGGATCACTATATATTTTGG
Source organism: Chrysichthys cranchii (assembly GCA_030068335.1). Classification (NCBI taxonomy): domain Eukaryota; kingdom Metazoa; phylum Chordata; class Actinopteri; order Siluriformes; family Claroteidae; genus Chrysichthys; species Chrysichthys cranchii. Next base: position 20,287,784 of record JAQMCW010000002.1, read on the forward strand.
GAAAATACTCTGTGGACTGACGAGACAAAAGACGAACCTTTTGGAAGGTGTGTGTCTATCCGATTGAGATGCTGTGGCATGACCTTAAAAAGGCGCTTCATGCTCGAAAATTCTCCAACGTGGCCGAATTACAACAATTCCACAAAGACGAGCGGGCCACAATTCCTCCTCAGCGCTGTAAAAGACTCATTGCCAGTTACTGCAAACGCTTAATTGCAGTTGTTGTTCCTAAGGGTGGCCCAAGCAGTTATTAGGTTTAGGGGGCAATGACTTTTTCACACAGGGTCATGAAGGTTTGGATTTTTTACTCCTTAATAATAAACACCTTCATTTAAAAACAGCATTTTGTGTTTGCTTGTGATATCTTTGTCTAATATTTAAATTTGTTTGATGATCTGAAACATGTAAGTGTGACACGTACAAAAAAATAGAAAATCAGGAAGGGTTGCAAACACTTTTTCACACCACTGTACACACACACACACACACACACACACACACACATTTTCATTGCATTTGGGGAAACTCCTGGAACGTTCATACAAGTTTGCCTCATGTAAGGGGCAGATCAACCTTTAGCACCGATCATTATTAGATTGCATATGTTTATTTTTTTAAGCCGTTCTTCAATCATCCGATCAGCTCTTTCACATGTGTCCAATACCAAACATGTTTTTTTGGGGTTTTTTTTTTTTGGAAAATCGACTTTTCTGCTGTTGTGCACCACAGACTTTGAGCCCTCAGATCAGGTCAAGGGTTGCTTGAACACCACGAGAACAACACCCCAGCTGTCCATGGAATGATAACAGCTCTGATGAGCTTTGACATTTCCACTGGTGTCATTTTACAGTCTCTGCTGATCCACGTTGGCCATGCAGGTAAATAAATGTGACCAAGTCACATGAGATGGCTGCGAAGAAAGACGCATGCACATTTGTTGGCTTTCAAAATCCCTTTATAAATACAGTAGGATCAAATCATAACATGCATTCTGGGTTAATTCATTCCTTGTCATAAATGTATCTTATATTTGACGTGAGTGACTATATTCACATCTCCAGTACGAACAAATGTACAGATGGTCGAGTAGTGTACCGATAATTAATACTGAAAAATAAAAACATATATTCTAATACTGGGGTACTGCTCAGCAGAGTGTTATTGTCCAGCAGGCGGTGACAGTGAGTCATATTTCGCAAAGCCGAAGCTGAAAGAAGGACAAGAGGGGCTGGATGTACATGTGAGCGTGGATATGTATATATATATATATATATATATATTTATATATTTAATCTGTGCATACTGATGAATCTGATCTATACAAACTGCACAGGCATTTCATATCTTCTGGTTCTGTTTGGGAATATATACACAAAAGTACACATGCCTCAGTTTTATGTACTATTGGACATCTACTTTCTTAGACAGCTTTAAAGTTAACCACGACAGATTTATAAAATCGAGCCTCGGATTGAGCTTTATTTAAGGGTTCTGATCGGTAATTTTGCGCGGCTGAGACTTTTTGACGAAAATAGTACGGACAGCCTCGTCCTTCGGGACGTCTCCCTGTAGGATCTCCTGGATGGCATCGAGGACGTTTTGGTTGAAGACGATGTCGAGGTGAGCCAGACCATTGAATTCAGTCACATACACCGGTTGCTCCTGGTTACTTCTCCAGCGCTTGCACATGCTCATGCTGCGGCTTTCCACCGTGTCATCCCCGTCCTCGTATATATAGTCCACGGGATCACTGTTCGGGAACTGCTCGTCATAGAAATAGGTGACGGGTGTGGGACGGCCAACACCATAGAAACAGTGGACCTCGACTCCAGGGGCAGGGAGGCCTGCCGTGAGGTTCCTCGTGTTCTCCCACATGTACCAACCGTCCTCAAAGTTGATGTCGCTGAAGAAGCGGTGGTAGTCTTGGAGGGTGTAGTTGAAGGATGGTGTGGAGATAAAGACGTGATCCTTAGACCAGGTGTCTTCGGACGGGATCATCCAGGGGTTGGTGGTGGTCATCCGCTGCTCCTCACGGATCTTGATGGAGGACACAAGCGGGATGCCGTCGTTGTCGCCTGAGGAGCGTGGGGGGGGAAAAAACAACAAAACAAAAAAAAAAACCAATAATCAGTCTCAGAGTCAAAACCTAAACCTAAAATTGGTCTGAACTTGCTGTTTTAACTTCACAGCTCCAGAGTCTCTGGTCCCTTTCCACTGGACTTAACCTGAAATTTAAGTGCTTGGACAAGCTTCCAAAGTCATGCATACAAGTCATTTTATAATGGTACTTTGATTAAGAGTGACTGAGGATGATCTTAGTACCTGTAAGTCTAAGAGTTTTGGTGGTAGATCTCTCAAATCTAGCCACAAAGAACCTACGTTTGTCTCCAAGAAATAGCAGATAGACTCTGCAATAATAGACTAATAGACACAGACTTCATGAACTGATGTGAAATATTACTTGTTCCACGATTACAACCTACCCCAGTAGAGAAAAAAAAAGCTAATAAAGTGAGCCCAGACTATACAATTCGCATGAGAAGAATATTTATTAAAGTTTGTGGCCCGACTAAAAAGAAAAACATATTACTGTGCTGATCCATTTACCATAACTGACTATGCAGTTGTATTATTTTAATTTCCACTCTTTAGGTGCTAATCAAAATATAAATTTGGTATCCAGAATTATTTTTTACCCCAAAATTTGATTTTGTCTTTTGCCTCTTTTTTTCCCCTTACATTTTAGAATTTTGAGAGTTTGAGAGTATATTTAAGTACATTTAAGAAGAGTTTTATTTCTTACATTAAAAAAAATGTACTTAGTCATCAAACTGCACATGTGAGATCCGGAAGAAGGTGGGCTTGTGCAGTCGTGACCATGTGATTCAACTTTACCCCTGATTGGTGCAACTGATGCTGTAACTAACCCATTACATAATCGGGTGGCGAACAAACACAGCCCCGGCCATTTTCCCCTTCTGCTTCGTATGCGCCAATGTTTTCCAGTTTTCTGTTTGCGTATTGCGCGATTGTGTATTGCGTACCTATCAAAGACGCACGTGTCCCTTTAACCGGTCTCGGTCAGACATGCATTCATTGGCTGTACAGTAACGTCCTCCCCGCCCATCTTCCTCCTCACTTCCTTAACGCCAGAAGTCGCCTCGTGCAAGGTTCGTTTTCTTGGTTGTTTGCAGGAAGTTTTTGTAGAATTAAGGATTGCTCAAACTTTGATTTTTTTCCCCTGTGCTTAAAACCCATTACAAAAGATGTTCACAACATTTTTTCATTGCGTTTCTCTGCATTTTTGCTCGATAAGCTTCATTATGGGTCCCAAGAAAGTGGAAATGGTAGTGAGAGTAAGAAGCCT
>JAQMCW010000002.1:20308891-20319599 GCA_030068335.1 Chrysichthys cranchii
CTAATTTGATTGGTTATTGATACCGTCCTTCCTGAATTCAGTGACGTTACCAGAGACGTTGGCCAGGCATAAGTTTCACCGTGTTAGCAGGCCAGCAGAAGGCCATGGTTACTAAAAGAAACAAGAGGCAGAAAACCTACTTTTTTCATGATAATTGGGAAACAGATTGAAGTGTGTCTGGTGAAATGGCACTCGACGTTGCATTTTTAACCAACCGCCACACTTGCTTCACAGATCAAGCACAGTCCACAGCATCTTTTCACAGGACTTTCCAGCTGGTGAGTAATAGTGTGTGATAGTAAAAAGAGAAAGAGATGGATACATGCATGCATACAAACTGGTGCGTTTTTTTTCTCTTCAATCTTGCGAGCAGGGGGCGGGGGGCGACGGTATTGCAATCTTGCGGGGGGGGCTTGCGGGCGATTTTTATTTTCTAAAAGTAGCTCTCGGTGGGAAAAAGGTTGGAGAACCCTGATCTATACTATCCATAGCCTATCTGTAATCTATAATATCTACATATCTAATATCTATGTATAAACAAGAAATTCACACTAATATAAACAATATTGTTATAAAATAATAATTGTTATAGAACAAATACATTCACTCATATGTGAACAGGTACAAGCCAAATAAAATTAAAAATCAACAAAACCTGATCTCTGCTTGGCGTTCTTCGACTTGGTCCCGTCCATGAGGAAGGGAAACATTTTGCTGGGAGGATACACGTTACACAGCATGGTCAAAATGGCACGGACGTCTTTGCGCACAACGTCTTTGGATTCCCCGACCTATGCAGAAACACAAGAGGAAGGACAGAATGAAGGAAAGAAAATCCTGATCACACCGAGGCCAGAATAACAGATCTCACACTGCACTAAAAAAAAAAAAATCTGAAAATGTTTCAACCAAATTCTGTATTAAAATCTAGAGTGTAGCGATAAATATACCAAGATTTCTAAAAACTAGTCACCATGTACAGTGGTACCTTGATATACGAGATTAATTCGTTCCTGGAGTGAGGTTGTATGTCAAAAGTGTCATAAGACGAATCGAATTTCCCATTAAAATGAATGGAGTTACTAATAGTTCGTTCCAAAACCCCAACAAAACACACCAATTTCTTTTGTTACATGTTTTTAAATAAGAAAAATGTACTATATAAAAAACAAATGTATGAAACAATAATAAAACGTAATAAAAGTGAATGTAAAGAAATAAACTGGTTTTATGAAGTGTCCTTTACCTTGAGGATCACAAGAAGCGATGATGGAGGCGGAGCAGTGAGGTGTAGGACGGACGTTGGTGGTGGGAGGAAGAAGAGATTATTGGAGGAGGTTTATTTACATGACGTGCGTCGCCCTCTATCGCCAACTGAACACTTGCTATACGTTTACAGAACATCGCTAAATTTATTCTATACTTTACGTATCGCTAAACTTATGCTACACTTTTGCGCTAAACTGAACTTAATGTTTGTCGGTGATTTCCCGCTTTGTATCTAAGGTAAGTGGCCTCTTCTTCTCAGCCCCAGCCTTGCTACACACTTTTAGGACCCATGATGAAAATACAGGGTACAGGACAAATAAAGTTCCAAAATGCCACAAAAGAACACAAAACGAAGCGAGAAATGCTATGGTGATGCTTACTCAGCCAGCTCGACACGCGAAATGGCGGCGGGCGGCACAAAACGTGATGAAATGTCGTATCACAAAAAATCGTCATATCCCAAAGCAAAAAATAGGCCGACATCAACCTACGTAACCTGGGTCGCCTGTAAGTCAAGGTACCACTGTACAGGTGTTTAAGACCAATGACTGGCAGATCAAACCAAAAGGCACATATTCAAACACGATTAATTCTTTATTAACATGGATTTTTAAACCACTCAAGCCAAATGCATTTATGTGTGCGTCTTTGTGTTATGAAGCCTTACTGACCTTGAGGATGAGGTAGGGGATGAAGGACGAGGCTTCGTACTCGCTCAGGTGGTAGTTTTCTCTGCTCAGCATGGTGAAAAGGAGTTTGAGAAACTCCATGGCCTTCATCAGCACACTGGTGTTCGTGTCAAAGAACCGTAGCGTGAACCACTTCAGGATCAGATCCAGGCAGCCAATCACGGCTTCTGCCTCGCCGTCCATGTGCTGTGAAATCACGAGAGTGCTGATGAGATACTGTGGCCAGAATCAAAAAGGCTCTGAGAAATATGCACATACTCCACATCCATTCAACATCCAGTCAACAAACTTTGCACTGTTTGCTTTAATTCTTCTACACCAGTATTCTAATCAACTACCCGGCACCACCCAGAAGAGGCTTTCAGCCCTTTCAGCTCTGGTTCCACAAGGTTTCTTCAAGTCAGAAAGTTTATTCTCGCTTGTTTATAAGGGATCTAAAATTTACACCTGGATTTCAGAGAGTTGCATAAATGGGTTCTACATGTGTGTATTCCTCATTATGGTAGACCTCAAGCAAGTGTTTTTAGAAACACTTAATCTGTATGTGTGCGCGCGCGTATCTTGTGCACACCGTCGTTTCTACACTGGTGTGGAGGTTACCTCAATCATGGCGTTGATGGCCTTCACATGGTGCTGGAAGTCATAGTGAAAGAGTTCATCCTGTAGCCATTTGGCCAGGCAAGTGGCCATTTGAGTCTTCAGCTGTTCCACGTACTCGTCCCGTGGAGTGATGAAGTTCCACTTCAGGATCTGGAAACCACAACGTGATTATCGTTAGTGCAGTGCTATTGGCACGCTACCAGTTTCCAGGCTTTGTTGGGTATGTGTGATGATGACGTGAACATAGCCCCGCTGCTGAAGGAGAAATGCAAACGCTCCTCATGGAGATGTACTGATGGTGCTGTAGGACACGGGAGAGCTCCACCTCACAGAGCGTGTGGGGGGGCGGGGCTGACAAAAGCAGTGCGGCCGCTTGAGAATTTCGCCTACCATTTAGATGTCGGCCACCCGTAGGAAGGAATACGCGCAGCACAGATCGGGTGAGTGTCGCCTCAGATGGATGATTACTTCTCTCCCTGTCCCTCTCCAGACACCAGGGAGGTTTCTTCTGCCTGCTGGAAGCCAGATCACCTATTGCTCTCTCCGTAGGGGTGTCTTCATGCACAGCGGAGTCTCCATCACCTCCCTTCAGGCCAGCCTACAACCTCCCTGCTCTGCACTTTGGTCTCTTTTCCTTTTTTGTTTTTTTTGAACGCTCGCATGCACGCCACCGCCACCCCCCAGTTTTTTGGCATTAAATAAAAAACAGCCCTTTCCTCACAGCCCTGTTGTCGTCATGTCATCTGTCGAAGTCCCATCTCAACACGTTAGGATGTTTAGAAGCTGATTCCTGCTTGATCAGAAGTGCTTGGTGCAAACAGCTTAAAACAAAAAACAAACAAAAAAAACCCCTCTGTGCTGCAAACGGACACCCTTAATCTGTATAAAATCAGTTAGCTGTGTCATGACATTGTGCACCAGAGAATAATGCATTATGATGCCTACCTTTAGTGCTTTCTCTTCCTTCATCCTCTGCTCCTTGCCATTAGGCACAAGGATAAAGATAGGGCCGGACTTGTCTTCGTCATCTTTATTAGCAGCCTTGACAGGAGCCTTCTTACCCAACACTCCCTGAAGGACACACAAGGCAAATATTATACTCTTCAAGCGAGAGAGAGAGCGTACGAGGGCCATAAAGAATGAGACACCCAAAGCATGATGAGCAAAGATGAGCGACAGTGGACAGTTTACCGATCCCACCTGTTCCTGTGGGTTGCTAGATTTTCCCCCCCCTGAGAGTCTGCTAGGTTTAAAGACACCGTTTTTATCTACCTTCACTTTCAGCTCCATGCTGTTCCTCTAGCCAACACAAAAATTGCAGCTTACGCTGTCCGGGCCATTTGGACAGGATTTTGGGTAAAAGTGCAAGCATTTATGGTAATTATGGTCAAAGACAACTCTAAAAAGACGTTTACGCTTCATCTTATTTTCGATATAACAAAAACCCGATTTATGTCCATACATAGCAAACTATGTTTAACTAAACTTGTGTGAGGTTAAATTAAAAACGGTGGTAATCTTTGCCTGCTTTCAGGCTTTAATTTAACCCTGGAGCTCCCCCGGGCCCATATTCGGCCCTAACTTTTATTTCACTCTTCTATTCAACACACTCACTGGTTGATGGACATCACAGGAGGTCTCATAAGGACCATAACATGTAATATAACATGTACAGTGGTACCCCGCTTAACGAACGTCCCGCAGAAAGAAGGTTCCACATAGCGAGCACCGCTGTGAACGCACGTGTGACTCACAGAACGAACGTGTTTCGCATGTGAAAAATCAAGTTTTACGTTAACAAAAAAAAAAAAAAAGCTGAAGCCGGCCAGATGTGTCTCAGATGAAGACAAAGCAGCATCAGCAGGGGTGGTTCCAGTTTCACTTTCAATTTTTGCGGTGACCTGGAATGGATTACACGATTTCCCATAGAAGTCTATGGGAAATTGTGTTTCGCACAACGAACTCCCCCGCACAACGAACGCGCCGCTGGAACGGATTGCATTCGTTATCCGGGGTACCACTGCAGTAGGAAAGGGTTAATTAGAAAAAACCCACACAATACACCCCCATCACCACCTGTTTTTGTGTTCACCGAGTCTGTATCATTTTAGCCAATGGAGATATTTTTCCTATTATAAGGTGGTCTGCGTCTTCCAGGGTTAAAGGAGAGAGTACTGATCTTCCTGCCTTAGTGCTAAATGATTACGTTTCTGAATATTCCAGTGTGTTAATTTATGCATGACCTGAGCCCGTGTTTAAATGGCTAAAAACCCAAGTATGGGGCCTTCTGGGAAAGAAGTGGGAATTTCTGTCTGAGTAACTGACAAAAAACAACAAAATATCCACAGGAAGTTGCAAGCAGACTCAGTGTGAATATCTAAACTACATTTGGTTAGAAAACTTTGTCCTTTATTGTGGCATTTTCCTGCTTATATCAGTAATTAATACAGTGCCTACCCTTTTATTATCCTGAGAAACGATTCATCCATTTGAGATGGCGTTCAACAGAATACCGAAAGTAAAAAGACATAAGAGCAGTACCAACATACATTACCCCTTTACGAATCCCACACCTACACTCTGAAAACACAAAAATGTAAGCATTCAGACCTTTTTCTGAGCAGGCCCTGCTGTTTTGGGTTTCTTGGTTTCCTGTTTGGGCTCTGGTGGGCTATAGTCGTCCACTGCAGGCTGGCTTTTAGCCGGCGCTGAGAGATAAACAGGAGAGGCAATTAGAGCATAGCGGACAAGCTACGTTTCACTGAACCCCACATAGCTGCACTTAGTGTGCTGCTATACATAGCGACCCAATGAACAAAAAGCTGAATTATCCATATGTAAAAATGAAGGCTGGGAAAAAGTAATATGAGAGAGACAGAGAGCGGAGCATACCTGGGGCAGATTTTGCAGGAGGAGCACTCTGGGCCGCTTTAGATGGAGCAGCTTTTGCGGGTGCAGCGAGTTTGGCGGGCATTAAAGCCCTGGCCTTCTCCAGCATGGCAAGCACCTGGTCCTTTGATGCCGGCTAATAAAGCAACACACACAACAATATTAATGGACATTATCCAATTTTTTTTTTTTTTACCAAAATGGTGGATAACATGGCCAATGATTAACATCAAAAAGACTCAAAACATAAACAGTCATGATGGGAATATTTAGGAAGACATACAGACTCAAATTTTCATATAATAAACAAAGCGTTAAGCGCATATGTAAAATTCGTCCTCAGAGGAAGGTGGGTCTAATTGCTGAAACCCAAAGATCAATACAGTGCCACATTTGAGTGCACATTATATCTATCCCATTTACACTCGCACCAAAAACCAGAAAATACTTATTACTATACTATACTACTATACATACTATTGATCTTCTTAAGATTTATTATTTAAATTATTCCGTTCACCCGTTTTTTCCGCCCCCTACTCCTCCTAGGGCTTTCGAGCTAGAGAAACCGTTCCAACTCTGAGACGTTCGTGCTTATCTGGGCATGATGGCTTGCTCAAATGGTTTCGTTACCCCTTGTCATTCGTTCGGTATTCCCATTTTTCCACGAAAATCCGGCCGTCTCTAGGACCTTGAGGAGTCATTTGTGTACTTTGCATTTTCTCTGCGGAAATGCGGTCTAGTGAAAGTTTGTGTCTTTGTGTAGGCTCGTTTCAGTCGCGCAGCTGTTGAACTTTGTGTTGTAGTGTTGTTAAATTAAGGGCTAAAATTTCGGCATCGGAAGGAGGCAAAAACACGAACACGGAGCCGTGGGGCAGCTTTCATGACATCATTTCGAGCTGAGCAGCCGCTTCGGGGTTTACAGGTTTCCGAGTCTTAAATGTTGGTCCTCGGATTTATAAAGTCTCTTTAATCTGGATGTATTTTGAGCTCAGAGTCAAAATGAGCTCCGTTGTTGTTTAACCATAAACATGCTCTCTATACTTCAAAAACCTGCCGAGTCTCAAATGGCTCCCTACTCCCTTTACAAGAGCCTGCTTGTTCAGTAGAAAGGTGTTTGAAACTTGTCCTGTGTCTTGTCTATGTAGTCAGGCTGTTAGCTTGCAAGCACACTTTTCATTTTCTCTGCAGAAATGCAGTCTACTTTACTGCTGTTATGCTGCAAAATTGTTGGCAAGGCTTAGGAGTAAAACGATCAAATCGAAACGTTAATCTACTGTCTGACAACCTAGTAGTATTGAAGGAATTTTTTTTTGTCACGGCTCCAGTGGGACCTAGAACCACTGGATTAACATGATGTGAATGGTCATGAACTTGTGATTGTGGGCGGTGACAAACGACGATGCAGTGATGCTGTGGAAAAGCCACGGACACCTACGTCATCCGAATACTCATAGTGCCTCAGTGAAAAGCGACAGGCAGAAAATACAAAATGACAAGGAAACGATACGTCGGCAAATATGGCTGGAAATTGGAATGGATTATACGTCACATCCACATCACTCGTTCTACACATCTTGCATCCCGTTAAATACGGTCAGGTAATAATACACGACACCCATTAGTTAACTGCTCACGAAGACTGAGGGGAAAAGAAAACTGGTTATCTACCTCGTGTTGTTTTCACCTGTACATAAACGGGTTTCTAACGTGAAAGGAGCTTTAGAGAAACCTACCTTGAGTTTGTTTGTGGCCTTGCTCATCTTTTCGTAGCCCAGATGCATCATAAACATGGGTAGTGCGTCCTGAGCTTTCTTCCGCACGTCTCCACTGCGATCCTCCAGACAGGCGTACAAATGGGGGACGCACAGCATCAGATCAGCGGGCACGGCGCGCATGTTGGGCAGTCGCTCAGCCAGCCAGCCCAGAATCTAGCACACACAAAGCAAGAGAGATATTACAGCACGTCACAAGTCTTCATTTATTACACAGTTTAACAGCTGTTCAGTAGAAGTTGGGCATGAAGCAAAGTTACTCTTACCCCTGAAAGTTCATTATTTTCCAATAACAGCATGGGAAGTATCCTTATTCCTCTTTTACCACAGCAATCTGCCGACATTAACTTTTGTTTTAAATCATGACCGTATGGCAAGTTAAAACCCACTACAGTAGCACCTCGTCTTGCGCGGTGGGTTACGGTCCAGAACTTTCCGCGAAAGATGAAAATCCGCCATACACAGATGCCACCCCAAATGCTATTTTATTTTTTTAATAGTTTAAGCCCTAAGTACCGGTAATCCTCCCACACCCTTTAAACACATTCTAGACACAATTAAACACCTAAAGAAAACATTCGCGAGCATAGTGAGGTGAATTTTGTGTCGAATTCGTAGAAACAGCACATTTAGCCAGCACTGTAATGTACTGTATACTATACTAGTGTAGCCTGGACTTATATTTTATGTACTGTATATGTATGTATGTATGTATATATTGCACTAGCCTAGGATTTTTTCTATACTGTATAATACTGTAATTACCACCCACGTGATACAAACTGGATTTCAGAACCACTACAGTTGTCATAAACAACAGACGGTACTGTACCGACATCAGCAACCGGATCAAGAAACAGCTGTTTGACGAATTCCACCGTCGAGAAAAACCACAAAAACAATTCAATAGAGGTTTTGTGGATGGCGCGAAATACTGTGGAAATCCACAATAAATAAATAAATAAAAATATTGATACATTCTAAATAAAAATCCACAAATAGGCGGGGAAACGTGAACCACAATATAGTGCGGGATTACTGTACAGTTTTGGGGCTGACTGTGGAAACAAACAGCATTCGTTCACAGTAAACTTCACCAGTTCATCAAACTGAGCTATACATTCATATGAACCTGCGATTTGCTAATGACAAAGCTGCTGTTCAAGCCCTGTTGACCGATCAGAACTGAGAATTTAACGGCACCGTGGGGTAAATCGTTTATCGGCCACAGTGCGTGGATAGGTTTTAAAGCATAAATGTCTAAAAGCAATGTAATAATGTAGAACCATAGCAAGTGGGAATCAGGGAGGAGAAAGGTATCTAAACGAAACTGGCTTTGACTAAAAAAATTGAAACCTCATACATGCTTCGCTTAAATACTGGTAATCAATCATGGTCTTATTGAGAGAACTTCTGTCAAAATATCAAAAGATTTTTGCATCACGGCAAAGAACTCAGTCTTATCCATTACTTTCCAATGCTCAATATGTCACCACGTACTGTACTTCTGAACGCAGTTTACGGGGCTGAGCAAAAATCTAAAGATAAAATCTACTTAAACATCACATCACGTGTGTGATTTCATATTGATTAGACATTATTTCAAAATAGTGAATGGTGAGCAAAATATGTTCATCTAGTTTGAAAACAATTTACACTTGTCCTCTATATACACGCTAAATTTCATTCAGTTATGTCGTACTGTGAAGTTTGTATAACACTACCTACATGCACGATCATCAAAAAGATTACTTTACTTTCACCCCAGAAACATTGCTCATCAAACTATTCTTTAACTCTGAATCCCTTCGTGCTGCTTGGCCTGTATTCAAACCATGCTGAAAATAGGCACGCTGACGTAATCAACCTTATGCCGAGCTCATTTTCCTGCGCGTGCAAGTCAGGTGCCAGTACCTCCTGTCTGAGGAAGGGATTTTCCCGTTTCAGCTCTTCTGACAAGTCTTCACCTTCCAGCCACTCCTTCAGGCCGGTCTGCTCCACCCATACGTTTAGAGTTGTCAAGGCAGCAGCACGGACGTTGGGCTGGAAGAACAAGGTGTGGTTTCAGTTGCATATACACAGACAGATGGTGCTATGGATACGAAGAGTATCCTCAGATAACAACTGCACGGTGCAATCGGATACACTGCACACACGGGGGACACATGGTAGTGCAGCAGGTAGCGACGCCACCTCGCAGCTGCCTGGTTCCCGGTGTGATCCAGTGTTCGGGTTACTCCGTGAGGACCGCTGCATGTCTGTACGTGCAGGTGAATTGCCTCTAGGTGTGAATGTGTGCGCATGGTGTTGTGTATATCCGATCCAGAGTCGGTGCATTCCTGCCTCACGCCCAGCGTTCCTGAGATGTGTACCGGATCTGCCACCACCCTGACCAGGATAAAGTGCTTACTGAAGATGAAGGAATAAATAAACAAACTGCACACAGGAACACTTGACCTCATATTCTGTAAAGACATTACATATCAAGAGTATTATACGACGTCGTAGGAATACGGTGCATAACACACGGAACCGTACTTGTACTGAGACGCAGGGGATGGATTTGAGTGTAATATCAGGGAGACTCAAAAACGATGTATTTGATCTTTTGATGTGTGGTTGGGAAATGTGCACGTTTAGTCACACTTCGAGCTCCTTACAGCTTTACATGAGTCTTCACAGAAGAATAAATCAGCTTTACATCACTGTTAAATGACTCTGTGCCGAACCACACCGTGTTGCGTGAAAACAGCTCGTAAATCATGCTGAATTTTGAATCATTGGATGTTCTAGATGCATCCGTCATACTTAATCTTGTATGACAATCAAGATACAAAGAAAGAATATGCAAAGTCACTTTAGGGACAAGTAGGTTTTATCAAGGTGTTTAAAATGGTTTCAGTATGGTAATAAGAAGTTCTACCTTGCTGTCTCCCAATACGGTGATGATTGGAAATCCCAAATTCCTCACATGTTGTTTGAGAGTGGGACCCATAGCTGTAGCAATCTGCTGCAAGATGGTTAGGGTTTGCTGAACCTGAACACACACACACACACACACACACACACACACACACACAGACACAGACACAGACACACACAATTTCATAGGCAGAACAAACTCAAATAGACAAAACACACACACACCCTGAATTCCAGAAAAGTTGGGACGTTCTTTAAAAGTTGAATAAAATGAAAACTACAAGACTTTCAAATCACATGAGCCAACAGAACATGGATAACAAAACAAATGTTTAATCTGAGAAATTGTACAATTTTATGCACAAAATGAGTTCATCTCAAATCTGATGCTTGCTACAGGTCTCAAAATAGTTGGGACAGGGGCATGTTTACCCTGGTGTAGCATCTCCACTTCTTTTCAAAAAACAGTTTGAAGTCATCTGGGCACCGAGGTTATGAGTTTCTGGAGTTTTGGTGTTGGAATTTGGTCCCATTCTTGCCTGATATAGGTTTCCAGCTGCTGAA
>JAQMCW010000002.1:20400926-20415022 GCA_030068335.1 Chrysichthys cranchii
GTCTTTTTAAAGGTAAAGTGCAGGTTATGTTGTTGTTGTGAGGTGTGGTGGGGTTGAATAACAAGAAACAGAAACTTAGTCAGAACGGGAGAAAGCAAACACGGGAATAGTAAGGCTTGGCAAGAGCGCGGAAAATGACAACTAATGCTCCGTGACCTTGGCGTGTTTGTGTGAGTCTTTTTATAGCTCCCACAATCAGTCCCAATCCGGTACACCTGTCGCCGCACATGTGACGCTCCGTGGCATTGCGGAGGAAAACCAGGAAATAGTCTTTTGTGCACGAGTTCTCTGACATGCACCGCTTTTGGGAGTGCTCAGAACAGGTGCGCTGCATGTCCGTTCCGCGCGAGCAAATTTATGACAGTTTTATGTATTTTTACTTTATATTTTGCATTATATTTTGTCATTTTTATATCAATATTTGTGGGCTGTGAAACGAATTATCTGAGATTCCATTATTTCTTATGGGGGAACTTTGCTTTGATATACGAGTGCTTTGGATTACAAGCATGTCTCCGGAACGAATGATGCTCGCAGTCCAAGGTTCCACTGTAATTAACAATATTTCACAAAGCAATACTTCAGCCCTCTGTATAAATGTGTCATCTGTGTGTGAGTCAGCTCTTTGAGTCACTTCCTAAGAGCCAACTCGCATATGAGCCATTTCCCTGCTTTGTCTTTTGTTATACAGGTAGATGTCGGCAGTGATGTTGAAATGCCCTGTGGTTTATCCATATGCTTGCATAAAATACCTCTTTCCAACATCTGAATGGATTGTTTATGTGTGACTCTCTGTGTGAATGAATCATGTACTCATTTAGTCCTTTGGAAACAATGAACTTATCTGTCTTCTGCCGCTTAATCCTGTTCAGGGTCGCGGGGGGAAGCTGGAGCCAATCCCAGCTGACTTTGGGTGAGAGGCGGGGTTACACCCTGGGCAGGTCATCAATCCACCGCAGGACGGCACACAGAGACAGACAACCATTCACACTCACATTTACACCTACGGGTAATTTAGAGTCACCAATTACGCTAATCTCCTCTGTACATGTCTTTGGACTATGGGAGGAAACCGGAGAACCCGGGGGAAACCCACGTGGACATGGGGAGAACATGCAAACTCCACAAAGAAAGGCACCCAGGTCGACCCCAGGGATTGAACCCAGTACCTTCTTGCTATGAGGCGACAGGGCTAACCCCCGCACCACCGTGCCACCTGAAACAATGAACTGCTAATGTTATTTTGTTTATTAGTCAAGTAGAGTCGCCTCTTCTTGGTGAGCTGAGCTAATTGATTTGACTCTGTATTCTCAGTAGGGTGGCACAGTGGTGCAGTGGTTAGTATTGTCACCTCACAGCAAGCAGGCCAACCCCGGGGCCTTTCTCTGCCTGCGTGGGTTTCCTCCTGGTGTTTTGGTTTCTTCCCAAGATCCAAAGCCATGCAGATTAGACGAACTGTCTATTCTACATTGCCCATAGGTGTAAATGTGAGTGTGAATGGTTGTCTGTTTCTCTGTGTTATCCCCATTAGTGTCTGGCGACCTGTCCAGGGGGTACCCCGCATTTTGCCCAACCTGTCCACATGGACCCCACATTGAAGTGGGAATCAAGATGCAGATGAAGATGAAGTCCCCATCACCTGAGTAATGCTCTATTTTTAAAATTACTGTAGACCTTCAGGGGGCGCTGTAGGCTCATAATTTATCACAACTGCTGCAGGAACTGACCTGACAGATTCAGGATTAATACATCACTTGAATCAAATACACAGCCACTCACAGATAAGCAACTGTGTCTTAATTCATTTCCTCGTTGTGAGAATGCACAGGATAGACATTCTACACTAATTGACGTCATTAGACAAAGCGCACTCATGCAATTCCCAGCACTTGTTTAAAAAGTACAGTAACAGCCTTAATACCAACTCCAGGACAGCGTGAAGAATTGGCCTCTTGCACATTTTGGTTAGGATTGTGGCGTTACTGACGTCTGTGCTTTCATGCTTGTTTGACTAATGTATTGAAACATTACAGAGTTTTATTGTTTCTGATCAGTATGCACATACTCAGACCCAAGGTCTGATGCACAAACAAAGCATTTACATGCATTCATTCTTCAGATGCTTTTCTATATAATGGCTTACAAATGAGATAAAAATCCAGTTCAAGGCAAAGCGAAACAATTAAAAATTAAGAGCCTTCAGAGCTCGTCAATGGCTTGATGACGGTTGGGAGGTTTGGACACACAACCTTCTGAGGAATAAAGTAGAAACTAAAAAAAACCCCAACCAGCATCAATGTATTTGGGAGTATGGTATGGAAAGAAATCAGAGCATGGCATAATAATAATAATAATAATAATAATAATAATAATAATAATAATAATAATAATAATAATAATAATAAGACCAGGCTACAGTTTCACACTGCTTCATTGAAAAATACATTAATTTCAAAACTGTGATATCTTTCGGTCAATATAATGTACATTCAATCAAAAGTTTTAGTTAGAATGAGTTTAATTGGAAAAGACCTTCCATCCATCCATAGTCCCTCCTGTACCACTGGACCCCATGGGGCCCAGCCGACGTGTCATGGACGGACGCATTTTACAGGGCGAGTTCGCCCGACCCATGCCTAACCCTTCCCCAATGCGGGGCTCAGGATCAACACAAAGACAGACAACCATTCATACTAATACTCACACCTACGGACAATTTGGAGTAGCCAGTCAACCTAATGTGCATGTCTTTGGACAGTGGGAAGAAACCAGAGTACCCGGAGGAAACCCACATGGACATGGGGAGAACATGCAAACTCTACGCAGAAACCCAGGGCTTGAACCCAGGACCTTCTTGCTGTGAGGCTAACTACTCAGCCACCATGCTGCCCAGAAAAGACCTTAATGCAAATACATTATAATTGTAAAAGATAATGGGCAGCATGGTGGTGTGGTGGGTAGCACTGTTGCCTCACAGCAAGAAGGTCCTGGATTCAATCCTGTCAACCTTGGCACAATCCCGTCAACCTTCCTGTGTGGAGTTTGCATGTTCTCCCCGTGTCCATGTGCGTTTCCTCTGGGTACTCCGGTTTCCTCCCACAGTCCAAAGACATGCACAGAGGCGATTAGGGTAATGCAGGTTAGGTCAACTGCCTGGCTCACCCTAGATAACATGGATGGATGGGTGGATGTTTTTTTTTTTTTTTTTAATTTGAAATCACATTTCCATGATATCAGAGTTTTGAATTTAATAAAAGATTGCATACATTACATTACCGTTACAATACTGTCATTTGGCAGACGCCCTTATCCAGAGCAACTGACATTTTTATCTCATGTGTACAACTGAGCATTTTGAGGTTAAGGGCTTTGCTCAAGGGCCCAACAGTGGCAGGTTGGCAGTGCTTGAATTTGAACTCCCGACCTTCCAATCAGTAGTCCAACGTCTCGGGCAGGGGGTAGTTCAGGTGGCTAAGACATTGTCCTACTGACTGGAAGGTCGGTAGTTCAAATCCAAGGACCGCCAAGCTGTCACTGTTGGGCCCTTGGGCAAGGCCCTTAACTTCAAAATGCTCTGTTGAAAAAAAGAGATAAAAATGTAAGTCGCTCTGGATAAGGGCATCTGCCAAATGACGGAAATGTCTTAACCCCCTGAGCTACCCCCTTCATAAACCAAACATCGTTGTTAACCACAAAACTGGACTCTCAGGGTACATGTGTAGAAAAGTCCAGCTACATGGATGCTTGTTCTGTCGTTGTTTTCTCTGACTTGTTTGCCATCACTCTGTCTGTATGGGTTCTGAAACTTATTTTTAAGCACCATTTTATAAACTAGGTCATTTCTGATGATACCTTCACTTTGCTTTCCATCAGCTTATACACAAAGGCAGCAATTTTCTTTGTTGCCTGTTTTGCCCCCCAGATTTTTTTTTTTTATGCTGACAGATAGTGAGCCAAACGGCATCAGCAGGAAGTAACAAGTTTACAAGCCTTTATGTTTTTTAACTTTTCGCCCTTTCTCAGCGTTTCCTTTCACTTAATACGTTTACAAAAGAAACTACTTTATACCTTCCGCTCACTACATTTTAAAACGTCACTACATTTCTCTCCTCATATCATATCGGTATAGTCACACGGTGACATTTTAGCATCCGATAGCATTAAGCGGTGTCCTAAATTCCTTACATCCCTATCAAATGTGAACTTGTAAACCTTAATATCTGTGACAGAAAAAAATGAGGCCTAAGGTCCATCATTGTAATCCATCTTGGGATGCTTCATACGGTTTGCATTTATCACATCGGTTTGTGTTGTGACAGCTAGCTGTTAGCATTCAGATAGTCTTAATGGTCCGAGTTGTTATCATGCTAGGTAACCTTTGAGAGACCAGGAATGAATGCACCAGTGCTTGCAAATTTTTCACAATTTATTGTTTTCTAGAATTGTTCTCATTATGTCCAGCGGACAGGAAGCAAGAATCCCAGAATCAGGTTTCACTGCAGGTATTGCACCTTTAGTACAAACAAGACTAATGCAGTGCGTTGTCAAATTTAAAAAATGCACCACATATTACTCACTGTACTTTCAGACATGATTCCTTAATAGTCCCAAAATATGGCCAGGATTGGGAAGTAACAGAATACATGAAAAGGCGTTTTATAATAAGGATCCATATAAAAACAAGGTAATTGTATTCGAAGTAAGTTACAGGAAAAAAAGCCGTCATCAGATTACCGATGCATTTAATAGTAATGGGGATTACGTAGCAGGATTACAATTTTAAAATCCACAAGGGCTACGACAACTAATCAACAAAACCAAAAACAAATTTATAATAAAAATAACTGGCAATTAATTTCATTATTAGCTGACCTGCGTTATAACGCGCACATGCTACGTCGTTTCGTACGAACACATCTGAGTGAAATGGCAGTGTAGAAACATCATTAGGACTTTCTTTAAAGGACGAAAACTTTATAGCACACTACCTTGCTGGCCTCATGACATAACCTTGGTTTTAATGTGAGTACCATTATTGTCTGTTTGTGGGAACATGAGGAACAGTGGAAGCATGATGTTCCTGTGAAACCGTCCATAACAGCTGTTATGTTTCATTAGGCAGCAAGGAGCAAAGCTATTTAATTCAATTACCTTGTAAAACGTTAAACTAGCCTATTTTTCCGACCCAGTGGCTTTGATAAACTGTATCTTCTCAGCATGTACAATACATTGTATGTATGTTTTGTGTTTCAAGTCATCAAGTCTCCATCCTGCTTTTGGTTCACATCGTGGATCCCAAGAAGAGTCGATTCACGAATCTCCAACATTGAAAACTAAGAGTCAGTTCAAAACTTTCGAGTCAATTCCACACACTGAAACTGAGTCACCTCATGTGCACTCATAGATTCTTCTTCATCATCCTAGCATTGGTCCCACATCGTACTAACGTCCACTATCTTCACAAGCCACCTCGGCATTGTATCATCTGACATGACCATGGAATACCCCAACTGACATGTCACCCCGTCTGTTGTAGGTACACTCACACCTATGGGCAATTTAGGGTAGGGAATCCACCTAATGTGCATATCTTTGGACTGAGGGAGAAAACCGGAGTACCCAGAGGAAACCCACGTGGGGAACATGCAAATTCCACACAGAAAAGCATCCGTGTCAAACCGGAGGCTTGAACCCAGGACCTTCTTGCTGTGAGGCAATAGTGCTAACCACTTAGCCCCCGTGCCACCCTGCGCACTCACCACAAGGGCAAGGAATTTAGCATCAGAGAGTTCCAGTGAGTGAAACAACGAGTGGATATTTATTTTATCTTTATATTGAATTTGTCTGTCTGAAATTTGAACAAGTCATGGCTTGAAATACCGACACAGTTGCAAACGTGGAAAGCAATCAAAAGTGATGAGCAGTAAACGATGTACATAATACCATAACCTTTTGTTAGCTGGAGCCAATCCCAGCTGACTTTGGGTGAGAGGCGGGGTTACACCCTGGGCAGGTCACCAGTCCACCGCAGGGCAACACACAGAGACAGACAACCATTCACACTCACATTCACACCTAGGGATAATTTAGAGTAGCCAATTAGCCTAATCCCCTCTGTGCATGTCTTTGGACTGTGGGAGGAAACCGGAGTACCCGAAGTACCCGGAGGAAACCCACACGGACACAGGGAGAACATGCAAACTCCACACAGAAAGGTGCCCAGGTGGACGCCCCCCCCCGGTAATCGGTAGTCTTAGCTCTAAAATACATTTTAAAATAAAGAACGATACACCGCAATGTATGTGTGCACATATTATGAGACTTCACATGTCTCAGGGCACCACGCTGGTCTTGAGTGAAAACATAGGAAATTGGTAATGTCACTGTAGTGAAAAAGTGCATTCACTGGGTCGAAATTTCACCATTATTATTTTGTCTTTTAATTAAAACAAGTGAAAGTTCTGCATTTGAGCTGTGAAAATGCTGTCATTTCCATCTGCATATTTGGGATTGTGGTGATCCAAAAATAACCAAAAGTAACCAGTTACATTGCTTTCATTTTGTGATACTGAGATTAGGTTACTGAGTTCAATTAATAATCAGAACAGAATACATTTTTAAAGTAACCCTCCCATCCCTGAACATGGCACACTGTTTAGTAAACATAACATAATGTGGATTTAGACACAACCTGTCTCTTTTGAAAAAAAAAAAAAAAAAAGAATAAAATAAAACCTCACCGGTTTCCTTGAGGTGAGCGATCTCCCGGCGTCTGAGAGCTTAAAAGCGAAGCCGCTCGTTTATTACATTTTTCTACTTTCTGTATGTGTGCTAGTGCAATTTCAGATACGTCATGTGCTTTGATCAATAATGGTAAATCCACATTCAGCCTGGGGACTCGGAGACAGTTGTTATGAATCGCCTGTGAAAATTCTGGGCGTTAGACGCTTTAAATTCAATCACTGACAAAGCAGGGGTGAAAGCGCTGACAGGCAGAAACTCTTTACTGCTCTAAGCCTCCGAAACTGGGTGTATCTGATGATATCGGAGAGTTCTTCGGCTGTAATCTGTTTTTTATTACTGCCATGATGGGAATGAGGCGCAATAGAAAACTTTTAAAACCCTGGGTCAAGTAAAAAAAAAAAATTTCAAAAAGGCCGCAATTATATGTGTATAATGCAGACTTATTACTGGGGAAGAATATTATAATATGTCAGAAATTTTCTCAGGCTTTGAAGAAGATTTTTTTTTTTTACTAATATCTCAAGGACTTCACTAATGCATCCTCCTTCAGCCATGACACTTAATGACCTTTTCTTCCTCTTCGCTTTCCTCTGAGATATCCCCATCTCTAATACCTTCTTATAAAGCAGCATGTTAATGGCTGACCAAAATCTGCATCTCATGTCGCTTTCACCTACAAGCATGGCAATGACGAGGTGGTTAGTCAATTTAATTCTGCATCTCAAAAGGAAAAAAATGACAACAACAACAACAACAACAAAATACATGTCCTGTGTTTCTTTTGCTCTAATTTCTCAATGAAACAATCGGACAGCTACTACAGGTAGTCCTAAAGTTACGATGGAGATGCGTTCTGCCACACCCATCGTAAGGCGGAAATATCGTATGTCAAACCACTGTGTTGAACCACTTAGCCTAGCTTAGGTGTCTCAGCCTAGCTTAGCCCAGCTTAGCCTATCTTAACCTAGCCTTCCCAGGACCACACACACTACTGAAGACTTCATTTAAATCACATTTCTGTCAATAGAGAGAGCTTGTCAGAGAGTCCGCACCTGGTGGAGGCAGCAGCACTGTGTCTCTGAGCTCCGTCCAGCTGCGACACCCCGCTACACAAATACTGAGCTCCGGGTACAGACAGCCGCCACTGAAGCTGCTCCGTTAATAATCATCACAAAACCCGAGGTAACGCACTGTACAGTACACCGATACACAAGGTAACTCCGTGAGTTGTGGGAGAGAGTGAGGCATTGTGCGAGGCGAGTGATCCGGGCATCCCCCACGTGCTTCCGGGTGTCGGACGTGTACTTCTGGGCGTTGTCTGAAAGTCTGCATATGTCATACGCTGTTATGCTGGCCTGCCTGCGATGCCTGTTCCAAATTTTAAATACTTTCTAAATATTTTACAACTTTTAGCGGATCACATTCGTCAACGTAACTTCAAAAAATCGTAAGTCGGGCCGTCGTAACTCGGGGCGCACCTGTACTTCTCAAATTACAAGCTCGACTATATCTAGCTGAGAAAACCACATGCAAATCATATTTTATATTAATAAACGAAAAGTTGCCGTCTAAATGTAAAAGAAGACGCATGAGAAAACTAGAAACACCTTTAAATGATCTGTTTTTATCTTCAAAACCTAGAAACCTCTGTAGGTTATGGGCATAGGACATTATGAACCATGACAGGAGAAATCTTGGGCACGTCATGTGGCTTCAACTAAGTGTATATTGCCTTTAAACAGTCTCTCAGGGGCACACAAAGTTAAACAGGAACCCTACACATCAGAGAAAGTTTGATTATATGGACAGGCTTATTCTTTAACTGACCTTTTTGAAATGAACAGTCTCCTTCAAAGCAACACCTGAGACGTGATGCTGTCTTGCAGGGACCAGGTGCTTGCTGCCTGCTGTGATGGGTTTAATTCATGTCTGGCCAGGATGGCATGTCACTGCCAGGTAGCACACAGCTGATATATTGGCACTCCAAAACAGAGGGTCTGGAGGCGGAAACCAGTACTGCTTCTCAGGGATGTTTTCTTGCATTTCACAGTATCGGCTTACGACGTTACATTTTTAAAGATGTAATATATTTATAAAAATGGCATAACACTGGGGGAGCATTGTGGTGCATGAAGCTTTTGGGTTCAAAGACATGCAGATTAGGTCACCTGGCTACTCTAAGTTGCCCGTGTCCGTGTGTGTGTGTGTGTGTGTGTGTGTGTGTGTGTGAGTGTGTGAGTATGAATGGCTATTTTTTTCTGTGTTAGCCTTGTGAAATATTGCCAACCTTCCCGGGGTGTTCCAGTGTTAATTTTGTCTCCAAATATTTTTTCATTGCTGACCTTTTATTTCTAAATTTTTCTGACGACATGAATGAAAAAAAAAAAGTGTTTGACAACAAAAATGACAGCAAAATCTCTGTTCATTATACACTGATGAGTTAAGATGAGACAAAATAGCTCGTTCTATTCCATGTCTGTTGGGATTGGCTCCAGTTACCCTTTTACCCCGAATGGGTAATATGCAGGATGTATAATAGATGTATGGATGGATACAACACTGTAGGAGCAGTGCAAGAATTAAATTATTTGCGTGGGAAAATTGCTAGAATGCAGTAATTAATATACGGTAATGTGGGATGTAGTTGTGTTCGATGTTTTGCTGAAACCTAGTAAAACCTGGTTAATGATGTTAGCTCTTCTGTGAGCTCCTCGGTGGCAACAGGAAAAAGACCCGGTGAATTAACCCTTCAGTGCCCAGGTGACTTTTTTTCAAATGCTTGGCTTTGCTACATGTCTTTGTTTAGTTACTCATGAAGTAAATGGTCCAAATCAAGGTCCGAAGTCAACACTCTCAGCACAAGGTGCACACGTCATTCACAAAATCCTTGGGGTTTAAAAAGTCACATTTTAAAGAGGTCATTGCGTTGTTTTTTTCATGAATTTTGCAGTGGTCTCTAATATGAATGAATGCCCTGTGAGTCGGTTTTGGTGAAAAAAATGCTCTGGTGCTCCTGTTTCAGGCTGTTCTAGTTTGGTGGACTAGTGGGTGAGGAGAGAACAACAGGATTTCAGCTCTTACTCATGAATATTCATGACATGCAAACATCTCGCCTCTGATTGGCTAACAGAACTGTGACGCTCCCTCCATTGAGGAAAACCTTGGGTGGACAAGTTTATTTTTTACTAACAGCCTGTGTGCTGGTGGTCAATCGTCGTGACGGTACAGATCCAGGTTTTAAGAACAACCTCGATGCAAAAGCACTACTGTGGGCACCGAAGTTGTAAAAGTCACTGTGGTCGAAATGATTAGAACACAGAACTAACGTAGCGTTACACTTCGCTGATGGTGGGATACTTCGCAAAGACAAATTCCAACCATTTCTTCCTCAGTTCTTCTTCCCTGGGCAAGGCATGCAACGTTTATGTGTTATTGCCACAAATAGCACAGACACAAACATGTTCCGCCATGTTTTCAACTTGCTGTTAGCTCCTCTACTTCTACCTGCCGAGACGAGCTCTGCACTGACTTCCTGCGGGCAGTCACAAGCCTAGGTGGGTGAGAATGATAATTTTCAAAGTGATGTAAGTTCGACGTGCTTTTTCTGATTTGCTCGTTTTTCTGTCTATATTCTTTCCATGGCTAATGCAGACAATATGGGGGGTAGAAGAACATTTTCACGTGCAGCATGCCTATGCAACTTGGAGTGACCTATCGTATTTCAAAACGAGCAAGTATTAAACGGTTTCTTGTGGAATGACACTTTTAAGAAAGTCTTGTTCCATCATTCCGAAGTACGTTAAAAAAAACCTAGTTGGCGAGTGGAGCAGATGAATACGTCGTCACGTGGTGCTTTATGAGGAAGACAGCTTTGTTTACATTTGCCGGACATAGGTAGTACTTATTCACGGTACATGTATGTAAGTTCCGACTTACGGCGAAAGTCGCGTTATGTTGCTCCGTCCCTCTGACGTAAGTCGAGGACCCCCTGTTCTTTTAAACAACTCTGGTTGTCAATTATGACACCCCACACCCACACATCATTTCCTTTCACATGAATTATTATGCTGAATGTTGGAACGAGTCACAACATATTTGCTTTGATGTGCATGTATTCCTCTGTGTCACTTTTTATTTTACAGTTACTTCCAAGCCATGCACTAGCTGGTGTTGGTGAGATATTACAACAGCCTAAAAATGGGAGTATACTGATAATTAATGTTTAGGCTAGTGGGAAGTTGTTTATAGTTATTCATAGCTGTGAGGATATGATCACTGTGTATGTTATCTATTTGAAGCACATAGCTGTGCAGGCGTCATCATGTTTCCTCATCTCCTGTTCCTGTTCATTTACAGAGCTGTAGAAAATAGACTCACACTTACACACACACACACACACACAACATTACATTACATTAACATCCCTTATCCAGCGCGACTTACATTTCTATCTCATTTAAATAAAAAGAAGCAGTATAAACTAGGTTTAGGGCCTTGCTCAAGTGCCCAACAGTGGTAGTTTGGCAGTGCTTGGATTTGAACTCCCAACCTTACGATCTATAGTCCAGTGTCTTAACCCCTTGATCTACCCCTGCCCACACACCCACACACCCCCACACACTAGTGCCCCCTTTCCTCTGCTGCTTTGCTTATCATTGGCCCACCTTCTGTCACATATTGCCATATGCTCACTGGCTGAGCAAGATAAACACGCCACTATTTTTGGCTGAGTAAGTTAATTAATAAATATTTCTGTTTAGAGCATGATGTGGTGAAGCTACTTTTTAAATATGAAACACTATGGCTTAATCTAGCAGGTCCTCTGTTGTGGCGGTAGACTCACCTGTCATGTTGTATTTTACACTGATTAATTTATTAACCAAGAATTCACATTATAATTCATAAATCTAGAATCATGCACAGTGGTATGATGGTTAGCACTGTCGCCTCACAGCAAGAAGGTCCTGGCTTCGATCCCCGGGGTCGACCTGGGAGCCTTTCTGTGTGGAGTTTACATGTTCTCCCCATGTCCGTGTTGGTTTCCTCTGGGTACTCCGGATAAAGTGGTAGAAGATGAGTGAGTGAGAGAATCATCTAACAACTTGACTTTACATTGACATTCTGAACCTTGGAGGCCTTAATATCTCTCTGTGGTGTGTTGGACAGGGAATTGGTTGTGCATGTGCTGCTCTGTGCCCCAGTCCAGTATATCAGCATTTGTATTTTTCAATTTATTTTCTGTTGTTTAAGGCGACAGGTGAAAGTGATCTTGATAGATGTTCTCCAGACAAAAGAGGGGCAGAGATACCTGCATAGTTGTGGGAGTGATACCAATGAAAAGATGCAGACGCCACTTAAAAGAGGACCCAAGGAGAGGCAAAGTGAGAGAAGACCCTCAGCAGAGCACAGCACAGTCAGGAGGAGAGCAAGTGCACCTCGCAAGGACCAAACTAAGGTTTCACCCCTTAAACTCACCAACCCCCCTTCCTCTAAAATGACTAACTCTGCATGTGCTGAGGAGAAAGATATGTACCTTTCCAAAGAAGTTCAATCTCCAGCAGCGAAAAGATGCAAAAGAGTTAACAATTTATTGAAACGAGAAGGACAGACTTCATTTGATGAGGAACAGTCCTGTTCACTGAACAAAAGTGACTCTTCACCAAGCAAAGGAAGGCATGATCTGTTGCCTAGCCAGACAGAATCACCTGACATTGTAGACAGTGAGTTATGTCCATTGGAGGAAAGTGACTCTCCGAGGCCTACAAGTGTCAGTCCTGTTCATTCTGAAGAATCTGATACGGTGCTTATCTCTGAAAGCATTATTACAGCCGGACACACTCCATCACAAGTTAAGCAGCCAAGCATCTTTCACAGAACAGAATACGGGGACTCAGGGAGTGAAGGAGATCCCACTCAGGTAAGGTTTCCTAATAATGCATAACATTCAATAAAACACATACTCTAAAGCAGGGAACCTCAAACTTAGAAAACTATTTAAAAAAGCTTAGAAGCTTTAGAAAACTATTTTTAAAATGAACATACATTTGTCCAGCACTTTATTAGGTACTCGTTTATGCAGTTATCTAAAAAAACAATAGTGTGGCAGCAGTGCAGGGCATATAGTCAAGCAGATATGGACAGTCAGCTTCACGTCAACTATCTGAATAAATTAAAAACAGTTATTTTGACCGTGGCATGATTGTTGGTGCCAGACAGTCTGGTTTAAGTATTTCTATAACTGCTAATCTCTTGGGATTTCCAAGCACAACAGTCTCTCGAGTTTACTAAGAATGAACTTCATTAAAACTCCATAAAAAAGACAAAACACTGAAACAAGTGAAAAAACACTCTGTGAGTGCCAGACCTATAGATGAAAATGCCGTGTTGATGAGAGAGGTCAATAGAGGATGGCCAGATTGGTTTGAGCTGACAGAAAGGCTACAGTAACTCAGATAATCACTCTGTGCAGCTGTGGTGAGCAGAAAAGCATCTCAGAATGCACAGCATGTCGAACTTTAAGCTGGATGGGCTATAACAGCAATGTCGAGTTCCCCCTCTGTAAGCCAAGAACAGAAAGCTGAGGCTGCAGTGAGCGTACACTCACCAAAACTGGACAGCTGAAGACTGGAAAAATATAGTCTGGGCTGGTTAATTAAATAAATCTTGATTTCTGCTGAGGTACACAGATGGTAGGGCCAGAATTTGACACCGATAGCAGGAATCCATGGACCCAACCTACCTTGTGTCAACAGTCTAAGCTGGTGGACGTGGTGTAATGGTGTGGGGAATGTTTTCTTGGGACTCTTTGGACCTGTTAATACCAATCATTGCTTGAAAGCCACAGACTATCTTAGTATTGTTGCTGACCATATGTATCCCATCATGGCCATGATTTACCCATCTTCTAATGGCTACTTCCAGCATGATAATCACACCACAAAGCAAAATCGTATGAAACATGACAAGTTCAGTTTACTTCAGTGGCCTTCACAGGCACCAGATCTTATTCCAGTAAAGCACCTTAGGGATGTTATGGAACAGGAGATTCACAGCATGAAAGAGTACCTGAAAAAATCTGTAGGAATTGCATAGTTTACTCAACATGGACCAGAATCTCAAAGGAATGTGTAATTTATGACAATTTAAATTGATAAAATGAACCGTGATACATCTCTTACCTTTTCCTAGCTGTCAGCAGAAGGTGCAATAATACAGTGGGATGCGAAAGTTTGGGCAACCTTGTTAATCTTCATGATTTTCCTGTATAAATCGTTGGTTATGATAAAACATTACAGTTAAATATATCATATAGGAGACACACACAGTGATATTTGAGAAGTGAAATGAAGTTT